>JAQMYL010000038.1:23936594-23954094 GCA_030014365.1 Clarias pachynema
TCTGTATAAGATATCAGTGGTCTGATCTACTCTGTATAAGATATCAGTGGTCTGATCTACTCTGTATAAGATATCTGTGGTCTGATCTACTCTATATAAGATATCTGTGGTGTGATCTACTCTCTATAAGATATAAGTGGTGTGATCTACTCTGTATAAGATATCCGTGGTATGATCTACTCTGTATAAGATATAAGTGGTCTGATCTACTCTGTATAAGATATCAGTGGTCTGATCTACTCTGTATAAGATATCAGTGGTCTGATCTACTCTGTATAATATATCAGTGGTCTGATCTACTGTATATAAGATATAAGTGGTCTGATCTAATCTGTATAGATATCTGTGGTCTAATCTACTCTGTATAAAATATCTGTGGTGTGATCTACTCTATATAAGGTATCTAGGGTCTGGTCTATTCTATATAAGATATCAGTGTATTAGCTGCTAATTGCGTGTTGTTGTTTAAACATTCACTTCTGCTTTTACTCTACCACCATACTTACAGAATAAGCTGTCTAACAGGGCTCATTGATCACATTTATAGATTTAGATAAAAGGAAATTTCAGCCATAGACTGATCTTCTCACTCAGGAGCATGAGTCTAATGACTTTGCCTTCTAAAAGGCACGCTAAAGTGATAAGAGTTATAGAATCGTTGCTGTAGTCTTCTCTCTAAAGCCGTCTAGTGGTCCCACAGGGAGCAGAGTGGCTCTAACAATTAGTCTAAGTGGTTGTATTCATCACTAAATTGGAGCAATTAATTAATTCACAGGGGTTTCAGTGGGGTCAAAGCCAATTTATCCTAAATTAACCAGAATGCTCTCCCTAGATGAAATGTTGCCCGTAGTAATCCTTTCTGCAGCTTGCGGCTATCCTTCTTACTTCGTACCATTAAAAAGAAGAAATAAGAGTGTTCGAGGGCCAGAAGGTTCACATAAAGAACAACCCCAGACACCCGAGTAGACATGACTGTCACACTTTAAGTACTGACAAATCCCCATGTGTGTCTTATTTTGTACTTAAGAGAAGAAACAGAGAAGACAGCAAACAGTAGCAGCATTACTGAATGACATAATACAAGATGAACAGAAAGGGGACAGGAAGGATGAAATGACCTGATCAGCCACCACCCTTGGTCACTATAGTGAATCAGCTGTGAATTGTGCAATAAAGTACAGTGGAACTTTGGACTGCAAGTAACTTGGTAAAATTTTTAATAAATTTTAACTTGATTAACAAGTGAGGTCTCACAATATGAGTAGTACGCATGCGCTTTGTCTACCGAGTGTCACATGATCACAACTGAGCCAATGGTTCTCTCTCTCTCTCTCTCTCTCTTATGCCCAGTCTCAGTGCGCGTGCGCCAACATCTGTATATCCACATGTATACTGTTTACTATAACACTGTGACCATGTGTGCGCGTACAGCATTTTTTTAAGTTTCATGTCCAAGTTTAGTGACTGTTCTTTAGTAACTGTACTGCAGCAACGGCCCTCGTGAAGAAAAGGGTTAAAAAGGCTGTAACAGTGCGGGAGATGAGTCTGTTAAACAACAATGCAATGTCACATTTCAGCGAAGTCGCACAAAAAGAGCAGTGATTCCGATTGTGTGTGTGTCTGTGTGTGTGTGTGTGTGTGTGTGTGTGTGTGTGTGTGTGTGTGTGTGTGAAACTTATCCTACACAATAACCCTCCTCATCCTCCTCCTCCTTTCTCATCTCCCTCACACCAGCCTGTTTTTTTTTTCCAAGGTAAAGTGCAGATTAATTTGTTTTATTATTACTTTGTATTTTGTATTAATCATTTTAGATGAATGTTTTTGTGTGAATCATCTGAGTTTCTTATGGGGAAATTTGCTTTGATATACAAGTGCTTTGGATTACAAGCATGTTTCCGGAACGAATTATGCTCGAAATCTAAGGTTTAACTGTACAGCAGCTTTACAAAAATATACTTTAATTCAGATCTTAATGGTGTTAATTGTTGTGCCTTTTAAAATATTAATTTCAATGACATTATGAACGCAGCAGGATTATTATTTTTTTTGGTTGTCAAAACGTTGTGTTGACGTTAATCTGGCAGTGCCGTGGTTGTTGGAACAACGTTAGTATTAGGTTGTTTTTGAAAGTCAGAATCACTTTGATGAAGCAAAGCTGGAACAACAGTGACCACATGACCATGAGATAACATTGAACGAATGCCTAATGGATTGAGTCTAACTTTTAAAATCAATGTTGTTATGAGTGCGGACAACTGTGTTACAACTCTCACCTAGCGTTAGGGTTTCTGCGGAAGAGATCATGAGATCTTTCATTATGATCTGTATTATGTATCACGAGTGTAGAGAAAATCTGTTATCATGGTTTATAATTAAGGTGACAAACTATTGGGTTAAAGCATTTTATATATATACAGTATATATATATCGTTTGTGTGTTTATGACACTGTGAATATTCAATATAGTCGCACCTTCACTTTAGAATTTCCTCATTGTGTTTTCAGTGACATGCTGAGAAATGTTTTGCTGCCACTTATTGCATTTGATTTATCAGAGTCGTACGGTCATAGATCATCTGTCTAATTATTTGGATTTAAAGATCATCAGTCAGAGTGACGGACTAAGAGTTCAGCTGAAAGAGGAAGCGCAGACAGATATGCACACATGCACCCACACACTGCAAGACCAATGTAAATTGGTGACAGGCGAGGCATATGGGTCACAGGGTCATGATACTGTGAAGCCATGTGTCACGTTCATTTTCACAAACAAGACACCTTTTTTCTTCTTTTTTATTTTGGAAGGGAAAATCAGTCATGCTTTTTCCCTTTCTCTCCCCTTTCCTCCTCTGTTACACGCTCGCTGTATTATCGCAAATTATTAGGCTGGATTCCTGTGACGCTGTCAGTATTAGCGAATATATCAACGTCAAGCTTTATAATGCACTCACAGCTGTAGTTTTAAAGGCACTCCATATAATTGAAATGGGTCGGCGCAGACGCCGAATAAGTCTTTAGGACTCGGGATTCGCTCAAAGAGAGCGGCAAAGAGGCAAAGGAGCCTATGAATAGAGTCTGCCAACACAAAAAGTGTGGCATTCATCTGTATATAAGAGCATGAAAGAAAAGTTCATGTTTACATTAGGTGCACTTGATCTCCTGGCCAGCTCCATTTGTGCTTTTTCTCCTTTAAAAGCTGCTTTCTTAAATTATATCCAATTCCAATGTCAAGATAATTTATTCCATTTATTAGCTATCAATAACATACAATTCTGATCCATTAGACCGGGTTTCCAGATTTAGGATAATGCCAATTCATATCTAAATTTGTCTAAATTACAGATGCTAATCCTACAATGGGACGTATTCCGAGCCAAAGCCTAATCCGTGTCCAGATAAACAGCCTCGGTAGAGGATTATATTTGCTGTGAATATTGCCAGAAACCTTTAATACAGTGTACAAGCGGCTTATCTCTTATCTTCCCTCGTGTCCAACAACTATGTCAGCATGTTGGTCTTGCTGCGAGCCCGGCTGCTCTTTGTCTATGGGCTATTTTTCTTCTCGCTCCAGATAGTAAGTGAACGCTTGGGCGGATTTGAAGATTGTTGTTGCTTGAGGAACGAAAAGAGATTGATGTGTTTACCTTCATCAGCAGGCGCAAAGTTCAAGGTGCAGGAGAGACATTTAATTAGATCTCCCATCTTCTAAATGATTTTCAAACGTTCCAGGCTCAGGGCCCGGGCAGCGGCTTCTTAAAGGACACTCGGTGGTGCCACCTAATGTGCCATCCATTAGACTCATGTGCTTAATACAGATAAAAAGCCGCCCAGCCGCCGCTGAGTAATGATCGATTTTTCACCTCCTTAGTATGATTTAGCCGCAACCCCTTATAGGCCAAACGTGCACTTTAATTCTTTGTTAAAGGCTAATGGCGCTCTCGAGTTTTTACAGAACGCCACTTTCCGGCCAAAAAGAATCTCCTCATTAATAGCTTCATGACACTTAGGCCATAATTACTCTTGATTAGTCAGACCTCATGGAGGGTGCAGACTCCTGGTTCATTTCATATGTGCCAGTCTTTTAAAGCTACATACTGATTTAGAGCTGAATGTGGCTTTTAGTGAAGGATCAGAGGGTGCTCAGGAGCCCATCAATCATTTGGCAAGCTCAAATACCAAATACGACCTTCTATTGTGAAGGCATGCGATGTACACGGCCGCTCGTTCTGCAGCGTTAAGCTGTTAACCCTTCGCAGGATCAATTCCCGAGAGCGCAGTACAATTAGAGCGTGGAATCTGCAATCCAGAGTGTGATGGGAGCGTATTCGGCTCTTTCATCCTGGGATTTGTTCGAATAGATGGACACACATCGTTATTTATCCTATTCTGTTTTAGTGTCTCATTACGTGAGTGGATTTAACCCAGTCTCATATTCTTGTGTGTGTGTGTGTGTGTGTGTGTGTGTGGATTGATCCGTGCTTTGATAGAAGGATAGAGGAAGCCCTACAGTCGAGCCGAGAGGTGTTTGAGGCACACTCGTCAGTGAGAGAGCAGCCCATATGCTGTCCCCAGTGTGTAGCCCAGCACGAAGCATCTTCAGCTGCATGTTGGCGCCTTGGCACAGAGAATCATCATTTCTTTTGTGTCACCGCCCCCTGAGGCAGCAAGAGCAGCCCAAGCATGTAGATCCTCACATGTAGGCGACAAAGTGTGGATGTCTTTTCAGATTCTTCACCAACACCGATAGCGTACTGTTCTCCCATGATGAGGAAGAATTTTCAATCGCGTCGGAATAATCACACGCAACAGATCGAGATAATGACCTACCCAGGTTTTATTCACTCGACGCAACGAGCGTTGTTGTATTCAGATTCATCTTTAAGACTTCTCTTAGCCTTGTGCTCTGTAAAGGAAATCCAGGCGCGTGGTAATATTCCCGATAGCTGCCGGTTCCATATAAATTCTGCAAATACCGTCTCTGCACGACGGTCTCTGATGAGTCTGCACTCAGCCATGCTGTTGTCATCCATCTGTGCAGGCCGCAGGGAAAGTGTACTTCATGCTTTTAGAGACACAAGCGAAGCACCCGCACTTGCTCTCTCCACTGTACCACACAGAGCTAATTAAAGTGAGGCTTTGCCAAAACCAGTCATGCAGGAAGCCTCCTCTCCCAGCTTCCTCTCCTCTCTCGCTCTCCCTCTCCTTCACTCTCATTTACATGATAAAATCTTCGTGGCCTCCTTGAATTCCGGAGGATTCTTAGAGAGTACGTTTTTTTCCTTCTCTGAATATGGCGACACTCCCTCCGCCCTCAAACACGAAGTACCTCGATCTCAGACGCTCCGTCGGCTGTTAGGCCGGCATGATGATCTCATCCCCCCGTATTGTCCCTTTCATAGTGAACGCATATGCTTATGTCAGGAAGTTCTCCTGAATTGGAGCATACGCGCCCGCTCACATCACATGCACAAGTTAACCTTCATTAGTCAGAATCTATATCTAGCATGGAACCATGAACTGAGCCGAATGCTAAGCGCTGAGTCACTGTTTATTTACGGTGCTGAGAAGCGGTTCTCCGAATGACACAGTAGACCCAATGCGGGTGACCAATCCAGAGCTCAGGTTTGTTTGTAGAACTGGTTCAGTAAGATCATTTATAGATATCTCAGGAACAAACAGGTTGTCTCCTTACTAGCTTATAGCAGGGATTAGCGTGCCTCACTTGAATATGATTTTATGGAACGCTTTCCAGAATTGTACATTATTGATCAGCAGAGTGAATAGCATGCTAAACAGGTTTATTTTTTTTTATTGTGCAAGTATAAAGCTTAATAATAATAATAATAATAATAATAAATAATAATAATAAAATTTGATGAGTTGATCTCTTCACTGGACATCTGCCTGAAGCCTGTCCAAGCTTGGATGTTATATATTTTTTTCCAAGCCATGTCTATTTGCACTGCGAGCTATTCTCAGCTCTCTCTTAGCAATTGTTTACCAAGCAGGTGCACTTTTTTCACATGATAGGATTCGCGGGATGCGACAGTACCCGCGCATGTCTGTGCAGCCACGCATGTCTGTAGATATGTGTGGTGAAGCAGCAGGTAGGCTCGCCGGTCTGGGCAGTGTTACCGTTCTGCACCCAGTGCAGTCCCAGATGGCATCTCCGTTTGTGCACGTGACCCTTTCTTCCCTCCCCACCTGCACTCTCGCACGCAACGCATAATTACAAACACAGAAGGGTGTTACTTTTCCCAGCTCGAGCTGTCTCTCACACTGTCCTCGGCTATCCGTCTCTGCTCTGCGCCTGTCTTCCTCGCACCAGTCCTGACTCTCTGGTTTGCACCGACTGACAGTAGTTTGTGACTGATGGGTTTTTCTCCTATTTTTTTATTTTTTGTTTGTTTGTTTTTAAACTCAGATTGTCTTTATCCATTCTTACAAACCCCGACCCTGGCCGGTTGGACTCAACAGCAGACATACTGTACTTCTGCTATTGTAGCTGTCTGTGTCCTTGCTGCATTTTAGACTCTCCGTCTCGTTCTCCCTTTCCTTTCTCTCTCTTCATTCTTCTACTCTTATTTTCCGCCTGTCTGCTTCACCGGCTCTCCTTTTAATGCTCAGCCGTGTCTCACTCCCCTCCCTCTCTCTCTCTTTCCTTAGAAATCTATCTTCCTTTTATCCTCTCTACATCTCACCTTACTCTTTGTATTCATTCTCTCACAGGTTCTCCACTCATGTGGACCTTTCCCTGCAGTGAGTGATGGTAATAGCATGCTTTAGCCTTGTGTTTGGGAAGATGGCCTCATCACACTCCATCTCTTCACATCCGGCGGTGTCACAATACAGGCAACACCACCAAAAGCGCTCCTTACATCTGGGCCGAAAGCCAGAGATTCCACAGCTGTTTTATTAATATAATACCCAGTGTCAGAAATCACTCGTGTAATTTTTATGTGGTCAGCTGAGGCAGCAGCTGTGAGGTTTTGGCTGTCTGAAATCCTCAGACCGGGAAAGTTTTATGATTAGGTCTAGAGTTGGCTGCCGAGCTCCTTGCATCTGAGGGATCATTCACTCTGGACTGTGCAAATAGTTTGGACACATCACTTCATTATCCAAATGCTCTACAACTACCAAAACACCAGAAACACGATGTAATTTTAAAAAAAAAAATCAAAACAAGAGCATTTGCCAATCAGAGTACAATAACCTCATAAACACTTTAAATCTCGAGTCATTACTGTGAGTGCACTATATACTCCATACAATCTTTTTTCTTTATTTATTTAGTTTATTTGCTTTGTATTGTATTGTATTGTAATTATATGTATGATAGAGTGCTTCTGTAGTGTATGAAGAGTAAAAAAAAATGAAAACAGACTCAACACCTTCATGTATAAGAAAATGAGACCGCTGCAACATTCTCAGGTATGAGTGTGTTTTTGGGGAACAGTTTTGCTTCATTCTATAAAATACTGACAAATTTCTTCCAAATTGCAAATAAAATTCTTGTTATTTAGAGCATTTATGTAAAGAAAATGACAACACATCAGCATAACACAAAAAAATGCAGGGTTTGCAAATCTTGAATGATGCAAAGCAAACAAGTTCATATTCATTTTTAGACAATATGGTACTAAATAAGGAACAATCAGAAATCAGTATTTGTTGGAATATCCTTGATTTGCAATCATGCGTCTTGGCATGCTCTGCAGCAGTCTTTCACATTGCTGTGGGGTAACTTTATGCCACTCTTGGCACAGATATTCAATCAGCTCAGCCTTGTTCCATGGCTTGTGACCATTCTTCTTCCTCTCGATCATATGCCAGAGGTTTTCAATGATGTTCAGGTCTAGAGTCCGGGCTGGCCATGACAGGGTCTTGATCTTGAGGTCCTCTACCCACACCTTGATTGACCCGGCTGTGTGCCATGGAGAATTATCCTGTGGGGGGGGGGGGGGGGTGGAACAATCAGAGTTGGTGAACATAGTCAGAGCTGAAGGAAGCAAATGTTTTTCCAGGATAGCCATATACGTGGCTTGATTCTTGTGTCCTTTACAATGACAAATCTTTCTGGTTCCAGCCTTGCTGCAATGACTGATCCTCCTCCATATTTTACAGTGCGAGACACTGTGGCTTGCAGACTGTTCCAGGTCTTCTTCTAACCAGAAGACGACCGGGTTTTGGCCACAGAATTTGACTCATCAGAGAAGATGCGCTGATGAAGCCTTACTCCAGTTCGCTACAGTTCAATATCGGTGGTCTTTTGCAAACCTCAGCCTGATTGTTGAGTGACCTTTCGAATGAATTTGCAGTCATCCCCATCAGCAGAGATTTGTTTTTGCCCTTTGCCTTTGTTGTCCCCAAGGTCAGCTGCTTCATCTTGTCCTTGTGTAATGTGGATGGAAGCAACCTGACGCTCACTGTTTACATGTCCCAGTAAACCAAAGATTGAACCTTTCTTTTCATCACTCAAAACGTTTCTTTCCTAATCTTTCTTGGCATGGTCAATGGTTATTTTAAAATTTTCAATTTCCGTTCTAGTACTCCTAATCAATATATCATAAAGAAACATGAACAACAGACCAGAATGGAACGGCTGAGATACATGTAGAGATGCTGATGTAAGTAACATTTGTAGTGGTCCTTGCCTTAGGATTTTTATGATGATAATAATAATTTTAGTATAAATAACATGTTGTGGCTTCCGTTTGTTGTGTTTAAAATCATAAATCATTTCCTGTATGTTGTTATAATTAATGCATTCGTGTTGATAAGATGTGTTCCTTCACTTCATAGAGTTAGATCGGACTAAAGACCCGGTTTTGATTGTTTTGTAGTAACAATGCGCACTGTGCATGGAATGAGCAATTAAAATTGTTTCGTGCCATGGCTTTTAAAAAAATATCATCTAAAATATCAACTTCATTTAGTACAGTGGTACAGCGGTTTAGTGGTTAGTACTGTTGTCTTGCAGCTTCAAGGTCGCGGGATCAAAGCTCGCCTCCAGTCTGTGCAGTTTGTTCCTGGTTTCCTCTCATGCCTCCACTGCAGGTTTCTTGGCGTTTCCAAATTGCCGTAGTGCATGATTAGGCGTGTGAGTGTTTGTGCCCCCCGTTTGTGCCCACCCATTCAGGGTGTACCCCGTCCTGTGCCCTCAGTTCCCTGGAATAGGCTCTAGGCCTCCTGTGACTCTACATGGAATAAGTGCTGGAAAAGTGTTTGAATGGACATAAGATGTGTGCAGCTAATTCATCATAAAATCATTATAACTATGCAGTTTCCTTAAAGGTGGCACTATGGCACAGCAGGTAGCGTCGGCTCAGAGCTCCAGGGTTCCTGGCTTGATCTTGTTCTCAGTTTAATGAGCACTTGACCGGTTGTTAGTACACCCGGGAGCGTATCAGTGCTCATTTTACATCAGCTAATCTAGGAAATGTAGTTTATAAGAAATATAGGTTTATGGCTAGTGATAAGGATGTCACTGGAACAGTTTTTACCTTCTGTGCTTTTTAGTCTAAACATTTGTAGTTTGTAGTCCAGGTGATATTGTTTACTGATGTAATGAAGTGTCGGTCACTTCTCTTGGTGGTTCTTTGTGGACATGCTACTCAGAAGATGTGCTATGATGTGCGCGATGTCAGTGGCTGACTTTATCAAGCATCTGTGGCATATGTGCACAGGTGGCTGCTGCATGCTCAGTCGTGCAGCAAGTCCAGTCCTCGAGGCCAGTGATGAAAGTGATTGAATTCGGCGGGCAAGAAAGCTGACAAATCACTAAAAGGTGCTTTTAAAATGCCGTAATAACGTCATTCATAAATCACCACTGACAGTTTAATCATCCTCAAGTCTATGTCTCAGTCTGACCGCCGGACAGCACCCCCAGTCAGAAGCAAAACAAGCTCAAGTACACGGTCGACTCGTTCCGATTTTTTCTGCTCCGGACCCTGATTTCCCATAACAGAACATCAATGACTATCCTCTCATACTTGAATACTATTTGACAGATTACTTCAAATATAACCGTTCCCTGAAGTTTCTACTCTTATACGCTCATTCATAACGAGGCGCGCTTGTATTCCTCTGGGAATGTGTAATGATTTCTTAGAGCTGTTATCAGGAAAGGGAGCACAGGGAGAAAGCAGGAGCTAAGTGCAGGTGGAAATACTGGAGTCTTGCTGTTCACGAGCGAGAGCAGAATGGCTCTGCTGCACTCGACATTCGCAGGCATCCTGGCTGATGAAAGTGTATCCTGTTCCCTGCATGTAGTTCGCTAATCCTCAGCACCGTCACACAATCCTGGGTGCACGTACCAGGCTGAGACAGCAGTCTGGGTGGAGTGGATTTACAGCTTAGATTATTTTAGAGTATTGTCACTAGGTATTTATAAAGCTTTCGATAAATATAGAAATTTTTTTTGCAACATACTGTACAAAAGTGGTATTTGGATTTGTTAGAAGGACCTTAAATGAATGGAAGTCTGCAAATAACTTACCCGCCTAAAAGGAGGATATGCGTGTTTTGTTGCGTGCACTTCGCTCTATCTCATCAATCAGCAAAAGGAAGAGACCTCCTAAGACTTGAATTGGAACAGAAATGCTGTTCCATTTCAAAGCAGCAAAGCGTAGAGACGTGCTGTTTCTACTCATGTTCTCTGTGGTGCAGCGATATCTCTTATGTGTGCTGCAACTCGCACTTCCCACACCGTCTGGCCAGCCTGGTGGAACCGTCATATTTCATGTCATTTCGCAAAGGAACTGCTCCCTTACTAGACCTCTGTCTCAGAGCTAAGTCCTTTGTTGTCGTGATAAATGCATAAATCCTCCTTGATAGCGATGTGCCCGCTATTTATGGCCATCGAAAAGCTTTTTAGGCTCTGATCAAGAAAAATGAGCCCAACAAGGAAGTGCCAAAACCAGAATGAACCAGAATGAGAGCCCCAATCCCGACAGAGCCCCATGTTAAAACGCCAGTTTGAGTGACAGCTACATTGCATGCGTCAAGCCACTAGCCGTCTGCTGTGCATCATTTTAACTGAGCAGCTAACTGGATTCATTGTAGTTTAACTTACTTCAGGAAACATGAGAGTTGACGCTGGACGATGTGTGGGGCATGGTGATGATAGAGGTAAATGCAACACAACACCAGCATATTAATTAGCATTATCTACCATAGCATCTTAGCTAAGCTAAAGCTAGTTAGTGTGTGCTAACTGAGTTAAATAGGCACGTTCCAACCAACAGTTTGCTTCGCCCATTTGCTAAGGACTAAGGACCTGTCGCTAAGGACATACTGTATTATGATAAACAGAATGAGTAGCTCACCTCTTATATCTTCTGGTCTGAATCGTTTACGCTATTAGCGTGTATCAGGGTCACGTGAGAAGAGAACGACGATTCGGACCAGAAGACTCTTGAGAAGAAGAACCGCTCGATTCTGTTTCCTGTGTACTGCACTGCATAGCGTCTATGGGAGTCACATGACAAAAGAACGAACAATTCGGACCAAGACTCATTTCTGGAGTCAGCTCCTGTCAAGATAGCGATGACCAAAGCTTCCACCGAAAATCTCTGTGTGACGTCCCTTTATTTTGCATATAGTCTATGGCTCAGAGTTTTTGACATCAGCTACTGTAGATATGCTGTTTAACAAATATTTATTTAAACTGCACGTCCAGTGTAGACAGAGGGCCGTATCTAATCAGAAAAAGTTGTGTGATGTGTCTTGGTTTCCTTCTATGCCTCTGCATTACATCCGAGCTTTTCCTAGAAGCTGAATATTGTTTTATTATCGGCCGTTCTCATTGTTATTCACCTAAGCTGAGATGATGTATTTACGCTATGGTATAAATCCATAGGTGTTCACATCCTCATGAATAAAAGAGGATTTATGAAATATGGATTACACTGGCCATTGAAACGGCGAGATTATGGGGCTGTGCATGTGCGTCAGATGCATGTCTGTGGCCACATGCTATTCCCATTGTAATTACATTTCTCCGTCCTCCAGCGTTTGCCCCTGAGGTTTGCTCCAGAGAATTCATCGTCTAGTAATGGAATTACCCAGCACACAATGGCGGTTTTCTAAATTCCAGGACTTAATGTCTTTTAGGAAATATTAACAGGGCTGGCGGTTTTAATTATCTCTCCCACCTTATACTCTCTCTCTCACATTTCTCCCTCATTTCTCTCTCTCTTTCTTTCTCTCTCTCTCTATTTTTCCCCCAACCCACTTATGCACTTCTTCTGGTTTTCCTGCAGGATTACATGGGTTGTTTTAAGAAATGAAGACTTATTGCTTCCTTCATTAACTGACAAAAGGGATCATCTATAATTATAGTGATTATCCTTCCTGCCTGTTCTGTGGGTTTCCTGCAGTAGATCCTGGCAGCAGCAATAATGCGTAACCTCTAAAGTTCACTGAAGGATGTGTTAAAACAGGCAGCGTGTGTGGCAGCTTTACAGCGCTCAGCCGCGTCTTAGCCCCGGATGCTTTGTCCACAGGCCATGAAGCGTCTGCTATCTTTTGTACACATTTCTATTGACAAGCTTCAGAAGCCTTTCAGGTTGTAATCTGGCTCTCTGTATTTACACACATACACACATAAAAAAATTTTTGGAAGGCTGTAAGGTAACAAAAAAGATATTTTCTTAGGTGTTTCCCAGAAGAGCATGGGTTTCCTTTTGAGTGTTTTTTCTCAACTCAAACTTAAAAATTCTTACTCTCTGGTTCACTCATTCGAGATCTATATCTACATTTACGTTTGTGTAAAGCTGTATTCTGACAATCTCCATCGTCAAAAGCAGCACAGAAATAAGATGTAAAGAATTGAAAAATTTAAAGCTGAATTTCATCTTTAAATGTTATCATGTGGTAAAAGGTCTCTGATCATCTTCCATGTCAGTCAAATGGCCTGTTTTTGTGAAAGTTATGATTCTTGATGAAACTTTGCTTGCAAAATGCGTCTGATCTGTGTACAGTATGTCAAAATAAAAACTGCAACATCAACGCTTTGGCAATACAGTGATACTGTAAGTCTATTACAGGCTTTAGGGCAAATAAGGTGCTTTACTTAAAGCTAATGATGTACTTTAAATGCGGAAAGATCTGAATGAACAACACACACACACACACACACACACACACACACACACACACACACATTCGGCGTATATCTTTCTAGAACACTCTGAACTGGAAGTGAAAAAACTCGGAGCTGTAACCAGACTTGATAACACAGTAGTGTCGTGGGTCCAGTTTTTTATTTGTTTTAAACTCTTGCTATTTATTTTCAGTCCTGCCTTGTTAACGTACTTTGTGTGTTTTAAATGTTACAGCGCGCCATGAAATAACAGTCACTGATGAGAAAATGTAGTATTGAGCTTGTGCTTTTATAGCAGGTTGAGGTAACCTTATCAAACTAAACAGTGATGTCGATAGTGAAAGAGGCACAAGTGCAGCAGACAGATAAAGATACCAAAAAGTAATAATGAGACAGAGAGGAGGTAGACGTATCTGTGTGCTCATCATTTCAGCCGTCCAACCATCTATCCAGTATTCTTTTTATTGAAGATATATAAAAAATTGAGTGTTACATATTTATAAGATTTAACCATCGTAACCAGCAGAGGAACCCATTAGAATTTCGAATTGATCCAAACAGCGTCAAGTTCACAGTGTGTCCAGATGTCCGAATTAGTTTTCCTCCGATCATGTTTAATGTAAATTTAAAGTGTGTCCACGTTGGTAAGCAGAAGGAATAAACTTGTTAGCGACAGAGGCTTCCCCATCGATCCAGTTGGCGTTAAGTTCTATTTCTTTATTCTTTATATCTATGATTGTATTTTTACATTCTGTCTCACATAATTTGATGTGGTAAAGTCTACCATTGGTGCTAGTCTGAGTGTCCCTCTGTGCTGGACCTCAGAGCTAGTCAAAGGTCACCACAATATTAACTAGTAACTAGTATTAACTAGTGCCTCAGTGCTACTCAGGGTCTACTGATAATGTTAATGAGATCAGTGAGAGTTTTCCACAGTGCTAGTTAAGGTTAGGATTGACAAATGTCCCGTAAATGGAAATACGGAATTGTCCCGTAAATGGACACTTTATGACCTGTTCAGTATTGATCCGGTACGGGATGCTATTTGTTCAGTATTTGTCTGAATCTAAGACACAGTGAATAGTATGAGAAAGACGGCAACAGTCAGTGGATGGAAGGAAACTCGTCCTCTAACCACAGCATGTCTGTCATGGTCTGTACAGAAATAGAGAACAGAGAGTGCACTTCTCATTGGGCAGGACTGATGACCCAAGGAGGCCATGAGCACAGGGAAAGGCAAAGTTCACCATGATGATAACATTAGCACGATCGTTTTTCTATCGCTCGTTTGCACGTCACGTTTTTTCCATGTGACCATGTGGTTAATTAACCCTTTTTACTGCCCTAGTCCCCTGCTGTACTCTAGTTTGTGAGCACGGCAGGGGACTGACTAGAAAGGTCTCTCACTCAGAAGTACGAGATGGGGAGGGATTGAGCTAGTGATTAGACTTCACCTCAGGTCGACTGCCGAGGAAGCAACGGAAAAAAAAACCACGCACATTTAACTTTGTACAGCAATGCAATTAATAAAATCACTCCAGATTAATCCTCAGATCATCCATAAAACCGTAAATATATACTGTAGTGTACAGTTTCACAGGCATATTTCACTCTTCATTCTTGACTCTTAATTGGGAGTGTTTTACATCCTGATGTTAGTCCAAATGAAATGAAATTCATTTCATAATTTCACGTTAGGCAAAACTTTATGCAGTAATAGATATACCGTGATTATTTTTTTTCTACAAAACTTAATGTAAACCAACTGAGTAGCAAATAATATTAACCATTTTACTTATAATAAATTTATATAGGCTATATACTGCTTTTACAAATAAGTTCAGACAGCTCATATACGTATAGTATAGAATGAGGGAAATAGTATAAGAGAGGTGTTCAAGTCAAACCGGGACTTGTGGTGAAATTTCTTGTGAGTAGAGGCGTGAAACCTCACATAAAGAAAATACACACGCATATACGTTTTATTGTGAGGAGGCAATTTTGAACAACAGAACAAACAATAACATCCACCATGCTCCATAAATTGTGCACTGGTTATCTAGTGGAGTTTGTAGCCTGTTATGGCCATGACTAAGAGAGAGTGTGTTTCTGTGTTCCAGAGATCAGCAGAGTACGGAAGGACATGTACAATGATACGTTAAATGGGAGCACAGAGAAGAGGAGCTCAGAGCTCCCGGACGCTGTGGGTCCTATTGTGCAACTCCAGGAGAAGCTCTACGTGCCTGTTAAAGAATATCCAGATGTGAGTATCAGCTTATCACCTCATTCACACCCAGCGCAGAGGACAGCCATCTTTACGGGTTATAGCAACCTCAAATACCGGCTACACACACACACACACACACACACACACACACACACACACACACACACACACACACACACACACACAAAGAGAGTGTGCCAGAATTGTTTTTCATATGTATCTTACTCAAAAAATATTTTTTTTTGTGAGAAAAATAAATGTGAAAAGAGTACTTTTGAAATATAGATTTACTCCACGGCCCTTAGTTAAATCTTCTTAAGTAAATGGAATTTTTAAAATGCAGAGCTACATACAATATTTCATTATTTAATTACAGAGGTCTACATGTCAGTGTAATCTAGTTTTCCTTGCATTAAGACATGGGCTCAGCTCCAGTGTATTGATTTCATTACGAGAAGCTTAGCTAGTGAGATGCATACTGTGTTTTGCTTGATTTTATGGGCCCATTTAATCTATTATGGACTAAACAGACGTTTTGTGTTTTTTTTTCCTAGACATTCGCTGTCAGAGCAGCTTTAGTTTTAACCGTTTTCTGCTCTACGGTATTCCATGCTCATGTCTCTGTTTTAAGTGCATTCATAAGGAGCCCTCGAGTGGTGCAACAGAAAAGCAGAAACCCAATCTCCTGAGCTCGAATCCCAGAGATGCTACAGCCATCATGGCCGGACGCCCTAGGGAGCAAAATTGGCTGCGCTTTTATGGGGGGAAGGGTACAATGCGTGCTCTCCCAGATCAATCACAGTGACACCAGCTAATCACTGGCTTCTGTAAGCCCACAAAAGTGGAAGTGGGCAGATAGTGTTTTCCTCAGAGTGTGTTACGTTAGCAGTTTGAAAAGATTCAGTCAGCTGGCTTCACGTGCCTTGGAGGAAGCACACGATAGCCTTCACTCTTTCATGTTGATGGGGGTTTGTTCATATGGGAGAGCCGTAAAACAGGTGGGAATTGGTGATTTAAAAAAATTTGGGAGAAAAAAATGTAAAAAAAAGAATAAAATATAAAGTAGGCAGCAGGGTGGTGTAGTGGTTAGCACTGTCGCCTTGCACCTCCAGGGTTGGGGTTCGATTCCCGTCTCTGTGTGCGTGTCGTTTGCATGTTCTCCCCGTGCTTGGTGGGGTTTCCTCCGGCTTCCTCCCACAGTCCTGCGGATTAGGCTAATTGGCTAATTCCCAAATTGCCCGTAGTGTGTGAATGAGTGTGTGCGATAGACCCTGTCCAGTGTGTATCCCACCTCGTGCCCTAAGTCTCCTAGGGATAGACTTCAGGACTTCTGAAACCCTGTACAGGATAAAACGGTATAGACGATAAGTGAGTAAATAAAATATAAAGTGCAGTCATTAAGAGTTGTTTGTTCTCTCCGTGTCTCAGTAATAGGGGTGACATTGAACTGTACCTGCTTCCCAGTTTGTGTTGAGTCAGATGCACTCAGCCGAGTCACTAGCATCCCAGCGGTTAACAAATCTTTTAAGCAATCTCTGTCAGATCCCGCTTGCCTACGCCCCCTAGCCCACGAGAGCGCACCGAGCACCGAGCTAATTGATCCCAATTAACGTGCACCGTTCCCCCAATGACTCCTGCACAGGCATCATTAATTGAGCTTTTCCAGCATGGGCAGAGACACAGTATGGAGTTAGCAAGCCTCCATTTTGTCCCCTTGTTTGGAAGGTTGATGATTTGCCCATTACTCCCAACGGATGGAGCGATGAGGACAGAGGTGTCCCACCACATCTGTTTGACTAATTCATTCTTTAACCAAGATACAAACTATCAAAACTGTTCAGTGATGATTTATAGAGCCTTCATAAAGAAGTTCAACAGGCAAACTCCATACAGGCAGGAATCAAACCCTCGATGCTAATCCTGAAATCTTAATATTACAGTAACAGATCTGTGATCACTTGAGTGTTATTTCTCTAACTGTGTTTTCAAAAATTGTTTGTTTTAAATTAGATGGCATAGTGGTAAATTAGGTGGCTCTGTGGCCTCATATCTCCAGGGTCAAGGGTTCAAATCCTTCACAGTCCAAAGACATGCTTTTCAAATTCCCTGTAGTGTGTGAGTGACTGTGTGTGTGTGTGTGTGCTGAATTAGAAATAAAATGTTCAACA
>JAQMYL010000038.1:23956594-23959094 GCA_030014365.1 Clarias pachynema
GGGGAGGAACCACGTATGGTTCAGGTGATCACTTGAGCTGTGAGTCAGAGTTACACTGTCGATTTGATTCAATTTAATTTGGCCATTGCGATTTTCCAAATGGGTTGATTCAGTAGCGCTAATGTTTGTCTGTTTTGTCTTAAACAGCTATATTTCTTTAAGGTTTTGAAGTATTAAAACTATTAAAAGAATTGAATGTTAGATTGAAATGCTGTGTATCTTATGGTGTTAATCGTTTAAATGTCATGCCTCGGACAAAGCAATAATCGTTTAATTCAGTTCATTTCAAGTAAATTTTATTTGCATAGTGGTTTTAACAATTGTTTTTTTTTTAAACAATTGTAACAACTTTTAACTGTCGCAAAGCGGCTTTACACAATCAGAAGAAAATTATGGAAATTTGTAGGAAATGTAAAAAAAAACGTGTATGAATCAAAATGACCAGATTATCCCTGATGAGCAAGCGAGAGTGACGGTGGCAAGGAAAAAGATGCCAGCTCCTTTAATTCCCGCCATAATTCTGCTCCACTGCTCCAATCCAGTAGGTGGTGCTATTGCACAAACTGTTTATGAACTCATAAGAAGAAGAAATGATCTCATAAAACCAGAGTATTCACAGATGATGCATGCAGTGCCTGTTTTCTGTAAAAGCTGTCGTATATAAATAATACATTTGTCAATTTTTTTGGTCAAGTTTAGATAAATAATTTAAAAAGCGTAAATCGATTCAAAACAAGTTAAAAACTGACCAACAAAAGATAGATTAAATTGCTAAATTAAATCACACAGCTCTAGACATAACATACTATGGCTATATAGTGTATATTCACCTTTATGGCTGCACAAAAAAAGTAGTCACTTGAAGTGTACTTTCTCCTTGTTGTCATTCCAAATGACCACAATATTGCCTTATGATTATGATGGTCATATAAGACATTGTAAAATAATTCTTCTTCTTCTTCTTCTTCTTCCTTTTAATGAGAACACCTAAAATATAATTTATAAGCATGTGCTTTACAAAAGGTGGTGTAGTGGTTAGCACTGTCGCCTTGCAGCTCCAGGGTCCGGGTTTGATTCCCGGCCAGGCTCGATTCCCCTCTCTGTGTGCATGGAGTTTACATGTTCTCCACATGCTTGGTGGGTTTCCTCCGGGTACTCCGGTTTCCTCCCAAAGACCTGCAGATTAGGCTAATTGGTGTTCCCAAATTGCCGGTAGTGTGTGAGTGTATGTGTGTGTCCTGTGATGGACCGGCACCATGTCCAGGGTGTACCTGTATGCGACCCTGAATACAGGATAAAGCGGTACAGACGATGAGTGACTGACTGCTTTGCAAAGAAATGCACCTTAGAAATAACCTTCATCCCGTATCTCGTGTTATGTTCCCAGAACCTCTGTCTAGTTAGTGTACTGACATCATAGTTGAGTGAGACACTTTTTTGATGTCATGTTAACTGCAGTGTGAAATGTCTGAGGTGTTGTGAGAGTTGGAGATGAAAGTTGGCCGGCTGCCCTGCTTCTCCAGGTGTCGTTGTTTTAATTGAACCGGGCTGAGAGCACGGCCCCATAACTCACTACTGAATGAGGGCCTAATGAATGCTAAACTGCTGGACGTAATCTGGGGATCGGGAGCAGTCCCTGGACCAGCTGGTTGTGATTAATATGACTTAATTTTATGCATGCATACGATTTTGTCTTTGTGCGTGACTGCGTGGTCTGAGACTGATTTGTAGCACCGATCTGAATCTTGCGTGCATGTGACGTGTAACCACTCAATAATGGTAAGTCTTGAGTAAATACACCGAATAAGCCAAACCGTAACCTATACAGAAAGAAGGACATATACTGATATTCACCCCCCATTCATTAAGCAGTGATTAGGTAAGGACTGGCACACGGGGCACGAATCCTAGGAATGTGCACAGGGGGGATGCGGCATCAGGAGTGGATGCGTTCTGGATCATTGCAAAGCTAATGAAGGTTAATTAGGGTTCATTAGGACATGATGGCTGCTCACAACAACACCTCAGGCCCGCATGAGGCAGCCAGACAGCCCTTCAGCTCCGCCTCCTCCCCTTCACACTCCTTTAATGGCAGCACTGATGCTCAGCCAGCTCAGGACTCATGTACGCTGTCAGTCTGGAGCAATCGCAGGCCAGTGGTAAACCAGGTGGAGAAACAGTAGATGGGATGTCATTTTAAAGGGAGAGGGGATCGGTCTTTTATGTTAACGGTGAATGCAATGAATCCCAAGCTCTGTGACATTAATAAAACATTTTTTATTTATCACGGTTTATTTAAGTGATGATCAATGCCTGCGTTTCTCAACCTAATATTCAAAGGTCCTGTAAGGTCAAAGGTCTTATAACTTACAAGCAATGCACATTCATGTTTAAGGCAGCTTTAAATGAAATATATTCAAACCTACTGGACAAAAAGCCAGTGTTTGACTCCAATCAGTTGCTTAAACCAAAGCAGCTCTAACTTCAAAGCAACATCTGT
>JAQMYL010000038.1:23964346-23991847 GCA_030014365.1 Clarias pachynema
GTGTGTGTGTGTGTGTGTGTGTGTGTGTGTGTGTGTGTGTGTGTGTGTGTGTGTGTGTGTGTGTGTGTGTGAAAGAGCATCAAAGCTCAGATGACAGCTCGAGAGTAGGGAGAGGTAGAGAAGTGATACATCCACTCAGGTAGAGTAGTTGCTGCTGTCACATAGGCTTTGGGTGTGCATGAAGTGTATGAGTAATGCAGTCAGTGTGTGTGTGTGTGTATGTGTGTGTGTGTGTGTGTGTGTGGATGCGTTTTAGTATGTGTATCTGAGTGATTTTCATCCCAGAGCTGTAGCTTTTTCCTTCCTTATCTTTATATACTTACATCTTTATATTTATTTATATATTTTCCGGTTTAGGAAAGAGGTTGAGTGGGTCACGACAAATATGAATCGTTTGTATGTGAAAAGACGGTGAATTGGCTCCTTTTTTTCACACACCAGGTGCAGAAATGATGTTTCATCAACCGCATTCACATAGATGCAAATCTTGTTTGTCGAAATCCTCATCCGTTTAACATGATTATGGTCATTATATTCATTATGAATTAGGATTTTGCCAGTGATATCTTTGTGTGTGTGTGTGTGTGTGTGTGTGTGTGTGTGTGTGTGTGTGTGTGTGTGTGTGTGTGTGTCTGCCTGTCTGACTGTTTATTGATATTTTGTCATAGTCCAGATTTCTGCTTTCAGCCATCATCTGGTTCAGCTGTTTCTTTTCTCAATATCATGTCAGTGTTATAGCTTTGGGCCAGCAGGAACCCTGACGTTGGATGAGCGATGTAATATAGTTATAAAGATGTTGTAATATAGTTGTAAAGATGTTGTAGTATAGTTGTAAAGATGTTGGAATATAGTTGTAAAGATGTTGCGATGACATCCTCTGTCGAGACAATGTTGTGTTTGAAGTTCAATAACATAATGTTGAATAGCGGAATCATTTGAAGCATTCGTGCTGATTAACATCCATTCACACAACGTCCAAGCGCATCCGTGGTCCCTTAAGTTTCTAACATGGTTTAAAATTCCGGTCGGAGATTGAGATGGACAGTACAGCTCCCCGCACGCGTCTCTTAGTGTTGGAATGTTACCTCTCTGTTTAATTGTCCGTCAGGTAAGGTGCATCTTAGCTCCCAAATCACTCTACTGTATCATGGTATTTGCACAGCGTCAATGTTAAGCAAGGTTTTTAATTATTTTTTAAAAAATTATTTTATTTTTGTGTGTGTGGCTGCTTTCCAATTTAATATCTCAGTAAGTTGCTGTTGTCTGGGATTTTTTTTGTGGCGCTCTTTGTTTTAGATGAACATTAACTAGCATCGACAGCACACTCCGTAATGATCCAGTCATAAGCACACATGTCTCTCACCACAGTGACTGAAGTTCAAGTCCTGCTCAGTCCATCAGTACTGTGTTAATTGTTTTGATGTTGTTTTGCGGGGCATCCGTCCAATTGTATCCCATCCTCATGTAGACACTGTGTTCCGACATCATTTCATTAAAATAATTCGAACTTTCTAACATCTACTGTACATCATCCCATCAACCATTACATTGCCAAACTAGCATCACCACAACGTTTTCACAACCGAAAATCATCAAATCATGAATCATTACACCCAAAATTCAGCAGTATGCTTTGGTGATTGGAATTAACGTGTTGCTGCATAACCCAAATGCACTTGATTGATGAACTGATGACTGATGACTGTCCCAGACCTGAAAAACAGCTAAGCATACCCACACCATTCCACTAACCCCACCATGTTTGACTGTCAGTGTGATGTTCTTATTCTCGAATGCTGTTTTATCTTTAATAAAGTCTTTTATTTCTGACTCTTCATTCCCGAAAGGCCTAGGAGTGACAACCAGGTGTATTTTGGTAAATGTTAAATGAGTCTTATCCTCTTGGTTAGCTGTTAGCTCGTGTTTTGCCTTGCTCTCTTATGGATAACATTTTTTACAGTCTCTCTCAAGTCCTGCATCCTGACCTTATCTGTAGTGAATGAAGCGTGCTGTACAGTTCCTTCAGTGTTTTTGTGGACCTTTTTTCTTTTTTTTTTTCACTTCATGAACGAAATGTCTTTATGTTCTCAGATGGATTTCTGGCGGGCTAGGAAGATTCACCACTGTTCCATATTTTCTCCATTTGGAGATAATAGCTCTTGCTCTTGTCCGCCACACTCCCAGAGCCTTGGAAATGACTTTGTAACCCTTTGCAGGCTGGTAGGCTCTGTCTAGCTAAAACAAGTCAGTCAGTATGTTGACATGCACAGCCATTTAAATGGACTTGTCCCATTATAATGATAGGTAGTGACGTGCCCCCTTTTTGAACATATTGCATCACAGACCTAACACAAGTTAGATAGTGGCGAGTAGCATGTCCAGCGAGAAAAACATGACCAATGTTTTAGCCCTGTAAATGTGCTTTACGCTTCATATACGCTTCACTTTTTGCACAAATGAGATTTACGCTATCCCTCGTGGTTGTGGTGCTATCCAAACCTTATTGTGAGCAGCCTCTTCCCTCTGTTCCTCATTTTCTTCGGCTTCGAGGTCAAAGCCCGTCGTGGGAACTGTGGAGCATGTGCAGAGTGCCTAGGCTGATTTGTGTGTCCGATTCACTTATAGAAATAAGACAATTATATAGTTGGCCTGCATCAAGTAAAAACAGGAGGAGATTTTGAAATGACAGGAATTGGCCAGGAAAGAGCTGGCCAGCGCATTATTAAAACTGGAAGGACAGTTTTAAGGCATCAACTGGAAGAAATGCGTTCAGGAAAAAGAATCTGAGATCACATGCACATACATACTCACACTATGAAAAGAATTCACAGGATTGGGACTAACCAGCTCTGTGGCCATAAGACAACTGCTGTTAGTGAGGATAATCAGAGAAAAAATCTTCAGTTCGAGCAAGAGAGCATAAAGATTGTAATGATGGAAAAAAGGTCATGCGGGCTGATTGACTGTACCCAGAGTGATGGATGCATCAGGGTAAGAAGGGAAGCACATGAAGCGATGCACCCATCATGTATAGTGGCCACTGTACAAGCCTCTGGAGGCAGTGTTACGATCTGTGGTTGCATCCGTTGGTCCGTCTTGGCTCAGTAATGTTATGTGGCAATAAAATGAATTCAGCTGATTACCTGAATGTACTGAATGGCCAGGTTATCTCATCAATAGAGTTTTCCTCGCTGATGGGCTGTGCCAGGACTTAAATTGTGAGAGAGTGGTGGAGGAACCATGAGGAACCATTCTCACACTTGAACTGGTCACCACACGTTGAGACCCTGTCGTTTACTTTGCTGGAAAGGTTCAATGTAAGAGAAGATTTTATTCAACAGAGCTGAAGTAATCAGTTTTCAAACTGTATTTTGTGTTTTCTCAGGTTGCCTTTGATTGTCTGAAACAATAAGTGTAATAAATGCAAAAATAGACACAGTCAGGGAGGAGCAAAACATTTTCACGGCTCCATAAGTTTGCTCTCCGCAAACATCTGTTTCAATAACGCAGAAGAGTTGGCTTACTTTAAGATAGGTTGTGTCATTTGTTCAACTGCTTAGGATATGTGTCCCAGTTCATATCACACATGTGTTTGTGATGTAAATTAAAGTGGATATATGTTGGATATATGTTAGTTTTGACATTGGTCCGGTGTTTCAGGTCAGTATTGACTGTATGATGCTCCATTTTGCAATATGTGGTCTATTCAGCAGACACTAGTAGCAGGTTTTCCTTTTCATCACCTTCTTATGATTCCTTTTTTTAAGCTGTTTTCCTTTTTTAAGCTCAACCCATTGGTAAAGTTTTACTCATGGCCAGGGCGCAGAGCGACGATTTCGATACAGAGCTTGTTGACAGAATTGTCATTGTAAACTTTAGGAAGCTGTGTAGGTGGAAAGCAGGTGGAAATAGCAGCAGTCACAGGCCAGATTAATGCAGCTGTTAGCCACCACACAGTAGTCTGGTTATGGCAGACAGATTTACCTTTTTTTTTCTTTTTTAATATATATAAAATATAAATGTGCTGCAGTTATATTAATAGTGCGTAATATGTATATTCATTTCAGGATCTTTGAGTATTATTTGAGATAACAGTATCTTGACTGAGCTCTCTGATATTACTCATATTATTCCACTGAGCCGAATTCGCTACTCCGGAGGCGTTGAGCACGGTAACAATCCGGTTAATTTTTCAAACATAGCGACCCCACAACGAGTCGTTAACTATTTAAATGAATTAACGAGGACATGAAAACGACTACAGCGCATTCTGACGCGAGACAATAACGAAGTGTTAGCGACATGATAACGTTTCAATAGAGCCGTTAAGGAATTTAACAATGTTATACCGAGTCCTAAAAAAGTGATAACGAAAGTGTACCATCGCTACCGACATGAAGCGGAATTAAAATGACGCTACCGGTTGTTGCGAACTATTACAGAGGTGTTAACGATATGCTAATGACAAGCTTGTTATATCATAAAGGTATATTTTAATATCGCATTTTATAGCACATTTAATGTTCATAGGAACACTAACAAACCATGATCGCATGCATGAGAGAGAGAGAAAGAGAGAGAGTCAGAATCATACATTCCGGCTTTATATTTGATATTTTTCAGTTTCTTTTCTTCTCCCCTTCATTTGTATCAATAATGATTCTTCTTTGACTGCACTTTTTCCATGCATTATTATTACTATTATTATTATTAGTAGTAGTAGCAGTAGTAGTGCTATGGATATTATTATTATTATTATTATTATTATTATTATTATTATTATTACCTTTGCTTTGTGCTTTCATTCTTCATTCCCTACTGTCGCGTTATGTTTGACTGCACAGTTTGTATATATATATTTTTATTTATTTATTTCTCTTGTTATTTTGTGACTTGATTCTGAGTTTTGCTAAAAAGAGTGTATGCAGGATCCGTTATACATTACGCATGTATAATTTTTTTTGTTTTGTTGGATTCTCGGAGAGATAGATTCTCTTTTACTGTGACTTAAAGGCTACAGTAAGTTAATGGGACGTCAGTACTTTTGACTCTTGAGTAAATTTGAAAGTAAGTACTTATGTACTTTTTCTTCAGTGGAAACATAATTAGATGACTTCTGCTTTCCCCTCCTCATCCTTGTGTGAAAGCGGGGTCAACGTTGACAACTGTGAGAACAGATTGCAAGAAACAAACCACAAAAAAACACATTCAATGAAAGCGAACAGCAGGAACACGTCAGCTAGTTTAACAGCGCATCTCTTTAGTTCGTCCGTATTGCTAACCGAGCTTAGCAGTGCCTCTCTCTCTAGTCTGTATTGTTAACTGAGATTAGCAACTCAAGTCTCTCTGCTCTGTCTTGCTAACTGAGATCAGCAGCGCATGTCTTGGTCCTTCAGTGTCTCGTTTGCTTGACAACAACTTCGAGAGCTGTGTTCTGTAACAAACTCGTATCACGTCACTTGGTGCTACTAAAGCTGGCTTTTTCTAAGCTACAGTATATATCCTAGCCTTTCAGACATTGATATATATATATATATATATATAATTTATTTTATTAGATTTTTTCGGCATAGTTTATTTTGCAACATTAACGCCGGATTGTGATGCTGGTGTAGCTGTAAAGTAGTTTCCAAGGACACAAAGAGCCCACGAATAAAATGGACAAGCTCAATAAAATGTATTTACAGTAAATTATAATCATCAGACATTCCATACTTTTTTTGTCATAAACACTACAGAACCCTAAGTAGATTAATTCCAAATGGAAGTACTTATACTCTATCTGACAAAAGGCGGTATCTGTGTTTCCCCCTTTTTAAAGCAGAGAAATATCCTTCTTATTAACATGTCCGATGTAAATCCTGCATGTTGTCTTTCAGCCCAAAAACCAATGTCACGGTGGGGAACATCAGACATCCATAGGTATCATCGTCTTACCGTTCACGCAGTTATATGAAAATGAGATCAATTAAAAAAAAAAAAACATGGCTGCCCAGTGATTCACAGGCGTACTTGTTCTTGCAGTAATTGCATACATTTATGAAGGACAGACGTTCCTCGAAGACAAAAAGCTTTTTCACTCAGCGAGCTGTATATAGATAACAGGGTATACTCAACAATATATCTGTGCAATTTGCCTCCACCTGAGCATGAACAAAAGCTTTACGTATGAAAACGAAGGCCTCCTGGAGCTTCCTCTGATTTCTACTTCAGCAAGGGCACCTTGAAAGTACAAGTACAAGACTTATAAGAAAGATCTTAAAATATACTGAGCACTCTGTAATATGGGCTATATTTAACCAGTTGAGGTTTTTGAGAGCATGAATAAGAGCGAGGAGAAAGCCATGAATTGAAGATAAGATCATTTGCAAGTGAGTAAAAAGGTGGTATAGTAATTGCGAACTCTTGGTGTGAAAGAATTAAGTAGTACGGTTGCCTGATGTGCATAGAGTATGAGAAACACACATTTATATTTCTTCTCCACAAAGCGTTTGTATGCTGATAAATACAAATGTCATGCCAGCACGGTTGCTTTAGTGCCTTGCAGCACAGTTTAATTGCTCCTTTTTATGCATATCATGCCCATGTAATATGCAACAGGGGCAAAACAAAAAAATAATAAAAATCAAGTACACATACACTTAGCAGTGTTTTACAAGGGGTCGATTATGCACAGAGTCACTGGTATGGAAACATAATTGAATCTGAATATCAAAAGGATTGATAAATCAGGCCTGGAAGGACTATTGATTAGATCAGGGAACTTTAGTGTAAACTCAGGTTTTGTAGCAGCCGACTGCCTCACCAAAAAAAAAAAAAAAAAAAACGTGTAGTTGTATTGACTTTGTGATTTTGATGAATGGAATTCATTCTAGGAGGAGGACGACGAAACTGTTGGAAATAAAAACTGAATTTGACTCGACGACTCAACACACGCAATATCAAAACAGTATCAAAACATTAGGACAACAGCGAGAGCGCCTAATCCGTCTAGTCAGAATGAAGCGTATGGCATATTTAAGAGCGCGTTAGCATTTATTATCCTCTGATTGCTTGTGACTTTTCATTTCATTTCCCCTGTAAAGCAGCCATTCAAAATAGCAGACGCAGCCTAAAGGAAAAAGAGGGAAAAAAGAAAGAAATTGATGTTTAAACACTGCTGGTTTGGTTTGTTTTATAGCTTTTCAGTCAGAAAGCATTCACACGTCAGCGTATGGCGGCACTCGGACGCCGCCTGATCTTCTGACTGACGGGTCTCGGTGTAGCTCTGATACCCAATCGATCAGGTGAAGGATCAGTGGCTCTTATCTTGTCGTGATGGGTCTGGAGCAGGCAGGGCGCACTCACCACACATCGAGCGGCATTGTCGAAGCTCGGGCTGATGAGCTTCAGAGATAACGGTTAGACAGCTTGCTGAAACAAGGTGCCTCGGGGGGAAAAACTAATTCTCTCTCTTCGTGCTTTCTTACCTTCTGTTTTGATTTTATAGTAGACTACACTTAAACAGAAAGAATCTGTATAACGTTTCTTTTTCTTTATCGCCTGCACTCGAACTATTCGGTGATGACTGAATGTTTTTGCTGAAAATGTGTGTGGATTTTAATTCAATTTTATTTATATATAGTTCTTTTAACAATAGCCTTTGTCTTGAAGCAGCTTTACAGAATCAAAAAAGAAAATTAGGGAAATGAGTATGAAATGTATGAGGAAATATATATGAATCAAAATGATCAGATTGTTCCTGATGAGCACGCCAAGTGCGTCGGTGGCAGGAAAGAAAAAAAAACTCACTTAAATGGCAATAGAAAGAAACCTTTGAGAGGAACCCGACTCAACAGGGAACCCGTCCTCATTTGGGTGATGATGATATATTATATCGTTTGATGTGTGAGGTGGATTTTATCCGGGTGTTAAAGGTTGCATTTCAAGAGAATTTTGGAATTTTGGAAGGTCGACAATAGCCAATCATGGGCTCGAAGCAGAAGGGCCTGTAGATCTGACCTCCGAGTGTTTTATGTGAGCAGCAGTTGCGGTCGGCGGAAGCACGTGATAGCCGTCAGCCTCCCTGGTTGGTAGTTGTGGCCTTGGCGGCAGAGCGCCCTCACGAAGAGGAGGACGGGAATCTGTTCCCATTAAATTAGGATATGTCCAAGGATATGTAGCATTTTCTCTTTTTTTTTTTCTTTTTTCTTCCTAAATATCTATTAACTCTTTAAGACCAGCGAACCCATTCGCAGAACTCAAACTAACAATAACAATAAAACAATACAATAAAATCACTAACAATAAAATCATAACCAGAGAAATGTAGTGCAATTAGTCTTTTTTGGATATATAAACAGAGACTATTCAAATTAACAACAAAAGCTCAAACATGTGTTCCTGTGATTTCTATATATATACTTGAAGGTGAGGGTGTAATGACATGAATGCCCTAAAAATACTAAGACACACTCTAGACGAGCTCGTCTATGGCAGGTCTTAAAGGTTTAAGGAAACATTTCTCCTTCATACCTCTGAAATATGATGTGGTACTCTGTCTGCTGCTGTACCTCACTTTCCTTGACACATCAACGAACACATTTAATTCAGTCTACATGCAGTGTGTAAGCAGACAACTAAATGTTACGTGTGTTTGTGTGTTGCAGTTTAACTTTGTGGGCCGGATCCTTGGCCCGCGGGGGCTTACAGCCAAGCAACTAGAGGCTGAGACAGGATGCAAGATCATGGTGAGAGGCAAAGGCTCCATGAGAGACAAGAAAAAGGTAAGCACCTACACGTCCACGCACATGCACCATCGCTCATGCATCGAGAAATGGTTTCTATTTTAAAAATAATCCTTCTCATTTGTGTTGTGATGTGAGGCCTGTCTTAAATGTTCAGCTTTCCTGACCTCTCCGTGCTGCAGCTGAGAGTTTTGGGCAGGTGTTCAAACATTGTCCTTGGCCTCAGATAGCATGGGGGCCGATTCCAGTGTCCCTGCCAGGGCTCCTGTCCCAGTCAAACGCCAGATCGAGTGTTACATGCTGGGTATCTATCTCTCTAGGCCAGTGGGGTTCTGGGAGGGTCTGAGAGTAAAGGGGGTTATGTCCATAGTCTATTACCAGAGTTTATGACCGCTTGGGTAAACATACACACTCGCAGAGTTTTGTGTCTGAGTAGAAGACTGTGTTTTTGACAACTTGAAGTGTGCTTGTGGAATCTACTTTAGTTGCATATAAACCACTGGCTATACTGATAAATATAGCTGGTTCTCGTGCATGTGAGAGGATGTGAGAAAGTGGTGCATGAGCCGGGCTGGTCTTTCTGGTATTTAGACAAGTGACTCTTGCAGAGCTAGTTATCAAAGGTCACGTTGCGCGGTGCTGAGTGGGAGCAGGCAGAAAAATAAAACAAGTGCTCTGTGAAAAGCGCCGCTGTCATCTCACACTCCGTTCCCACATCTGGATCGGTTCTGCGTCCTGTTGGAGCACAGCTGGTCGCCGGCGTATCGGATCTCAGCTTTGTGTGCGTGTCCGTTCCGTGTGTTTTCGTGTAACCGTGTGTCCGTGCGTCCATGCGTGAGTTTGTGTGCAGTCGGTCCTGCCCCTTCACAGCTAGCACCGCTAGGACTTTGACATGGACGATCCTCTCATCTGTAAAGTGTAAACATTCACACGCATGCTTGAGCGCGCTCGTTTAGGTACATGGTATCTGTGGTTCTCGGTTAAGTAGTAAGTTCGCCTTGTTCATTTCATCTGAATCAGTTTCAGCTTATTCCTTGATTAGATTGACAGGTGTGCTGTTTTTCTTTGTCATTTTTCATGCCTTCTTCTCACTTCTTCATTTATATGCACACACATGCGCGTGAACTGGTGTGCACACCGATTTAAGTGATACAAATACTACCTGACGTGATGTTCACTGAATACAGATTGTCTGGCTAACAGCCCATTGTCCAATTACTAGGCTTCAGATGCTTAAATGTTTGATTTATTCAATGTTATGATACAATTGAATTTATTTAATGTTATATGTGTCAAAATGTTCAAAATGTTAGTCAATTTCAATCTTATTTTAACAGGTCGGTCTTCAAAAATACAGCGTAGCCTCATCAGTTCTATATAACCAGCTAATACTAACGCTTACTGATGCTATCAAATTGCAATTGAGTTTCTTTTTTGTCTTGCGCTTCGCTTAAAGCACAACTTTAATGTGAGCAGAGATGGCATCTGGCAGCAGGATCATTTTCTGCTAACACCCAAGGCAAGACTTTCCACAGCTTGCACATCTATCCCACTCTCATTTAAAGACATCTCACGCTGCATCCTAAAATTGAACAAAATAGACTCTCATTGTGTTTCGAAATCTCTTCTGGAAGTGTAATGGAGATGGCCGAACAATAAAGTGAGTGATTAAGGTGGACCACACGCACGCACACACGCATATATGCTCACACACACACACGCGCGCGCATGCACACACATACAGACAGAGAGAAGCATTTGTAATGTTGCTCAGATTATACTCAATAAAGAGGTAGTAAAGGAAATAGACCTGTTACAATATTTACTCAAGCGTCCCATCACAAATAATTATTGATTATTAATCTAATTCCACAGTCTAATATTTCCTTATGAATATATGTAATTAGTAAGCAAGACATTAAGGCTTAATAATGTCCTAAATATAAAATTGTAATTTTGATTGTCAGGCAATTTTTAATAGTTTTGTCAGTAATTTTGTCTGATTATCTGTGTGTGTGTAAAAAATGTATTGCTGTGTTTCTAAGTGAGCTCAGCGTTCAGCTGTAAGTCCAAGTCACATGTGAGATGTCATAGGCACTTTTATTAAAAATGTCTGTGATGAATATAAAATGCAAAGACATTTCCCCATGTGAGACCTGCTGCAACACATGGAAATGAAAAAATTACATAAAATGAACAGCCTGTATTAAATATAAATAGATCTCTGAGAACGCTCCTTCAGGTGCTCTTAACAACAATAACATATGCTCTGTAACTTGCAATAAAAATAATAACCTTCTTTGAGAAAGGTGTCAAGTTTTTCTACTCAGGTAGACTGCAGAGCTCCTGGAGTGTAATGGAGAGAAATAAATAATTATTGCAAGCATATTAGACATGAAACCTTCTTTCAGAGGGGAGGCTTTTACTTTTTCGGGCTGTGAAGGCTTTGTGGCACAAACTATAATACACACGTTTTTACAGCGGTTTACGGTACTGATAATGCCTTGCTGTCATATTGTCATATTGTTAGAATTTTTGACTAACACATATTAAACACGGCAGCACAAATTGGAAACACTGGGTTTACATGCAGCTGCAGACAGAGAGGGGGCGGGGCTTTGTGGTGACGTAGAGGAAAAGAGGGGCGGGGCTGTGTGGAGACACATACGGAAAGGGAGGCGTTTGGTGATGATGGAAGGGAAAGAGGGGGTGTGGCTGTATTGAGATAGAGGGTGAAAGGGGTGTGACTGTGTGGAGACAAGAGAAAAGGGAGGCAGGGCTATGTGGAGACAGAGGGGGAAAGGGGCGGGGCTACACACAGACCGATGTGGGGGAAGGAGCGGGGCTATGTGGAGACAGAGTGGGAAGGGGCGGGGCTACACGGAGACCGATGTAGGGGAAGGAGCGGGGCTATGTGGAGACAGAGGGAAAGTGGGTGGGGCTTTGTGGAGACTCTCTCTGTGCAAAGAGAGAGAGGAGAGATGCAAACACTTATGTAAAACGTTATGTAAAGCTACATCAAACTAAATCAGTGTAAATGATATATATAGTATAAATTTTATATAAAATGGTGTATATCATCCTCTATCTCCTTATAAAAAAAACTTATAAAACCCAGCTCTAGTAACTTTCATGTTGCCTTCAAACATACTGAAAGCTCTGTCTCTTTATGTCAGTCTTCTAGATCTTCTAGCTTGCTCAGTTTTTAAATGAGTTCAAAATGGAAACCTGACAGATGGGGATCTGATGCTCAATAGTGAATGTTTTCTAAACAGACTGTACAAGGGACACACAAAGCGAGAACACTGACACTCATATCGGTCAACCCATGTGTCAAGTAGAAACCAGGCGTCTCTGCATCCCAACAGGCCACATAACACCACCCCAACACGCCCCAACAACACAGCGAACACAGTCCCTTATATGTCGTTCACGCCTGGATGGGACAGCGGAAAGAGATACAGTACGCCCTTTCAAGCACACCTCCATACTTTGTGTAAAGGTGTGTCAAGAAATGTAAGGTCATCGTTCCCATTAGGCTGATACTAAAATCTAAAATCTTTTTCAGATTTAAACAAGTGTACAAATGGACTCATTTATATACCCTATAAGTTTAAAAAAAAACGAATCACTGACCGGTTGGGAAGAGTGTGAGATTTCACGTTGTTTTCTTAAACATGTACTTGATGATGATTGCGATCTTGTTTTCTGGTGGCTCAGTTGCTGTACAAGGCTCCGCTCGACACTTTGGCACGCCACCAGTTACGGTTATTAAGTCTGCTGAAATCATACAGCCACCGAACAGGAGCACTGTACATTTGCAGAAAGTGTAGTTTCATTTAGCACGCTCTCTGTCCCTCACAGTGGACATGTATTGAATGCAGCTGCTTATACAAGCCTCGGTGAACTACAATTAGTTTTTGAGGCACAACGTGACTGACTACGCTAACAAGAAGTCAGCCACGGGCTCATTGTCTTGTGATGTAAATTTTATGGAGCTATACGCTACCGAATTTTAAACCTGTCTTAATTACCATTGTCGAACATTTTGTACTCAGAAAAAATCTACACCTTTACAAGGACACCTGAGATTTAAATCGAGTGTTGTCTCAGCTCAATATGAATGAAGACAAACTGACAGCATGCATATTAAGAATGCATAATTCAACAGGGTCATTTAGTCCTGTCCGTCTTTATTAGTCACCCAGGGAGAAATGGAATAAAGAGCAGAGTTAAGCAAATAGAATTAAAGCGAGTGTGTGTGTGTGTGTGTGTGTGTGTGTGTGTGTGTGTGTGTGTGTGTGTGTGTGTGTGGCGGTGCTATTTAGTACTAACAGAATACTAGGATGCTGCGATTTGGGGTAACAAAGAACATAACTTTTTTAAAGATTTTTCTGTTCTCCAAATCCTCTAACAAGGAGCTTTGATGTGTTGAGGCTTTCACACAAGCGCAGTGTTGTCGGGATCTCAGGACATAGCTCTCACTAATTCCCTTCTCACAGTATTTGAAACTAATGCAGACAGTTTACTGTTTGAGATGCTGTTGCTCTTCTGAGCTGCATTTGCTCTATACTGTAAACGCACTGTAAACGCACTATGCTCCAAAATATACAGTGCTGAAATGAACAGACGAAATCTGAGAAAGAAAGAAATTAACATACACACTGTTAGCGTGTTGATTTAACACAGTATGCTTAATGTAAGCGTTCAAAGTGTGTGTGCTGTAGACTCGCGTTCATATCTTTCACGCAGATTCTCAATCCGGATTCCCAGAACAAAGGTTGCTGCAGATTCCTGCAAAAGGAGACGATTTGCTAATGCAGGCGTAGTACCTGCTGGATCTTCACAGTTGAACACACTCTCCTTTAACATGTAAGATCTGGGGAATGGGACGGGTATGAGAAGGAATTGTTGTGACCTTTTTTTAAACTCGGTTCCCATTCATGACCACTTCCATATGAGCGGAAATAATACTCAACTATGAATAATATTTCCTCCGTCGAGAGACCCATTTCCAGCAACAACTGCACAACACAACTTCCTTTTCACTACTGAGAACACGCACGTCTGGAGCTTTGCCCCGCTTGACAAATGCACATATGCGTCTGAGATGCGCGAGTTTGGTATTTTATACTTTGGCGCATACCGTATTAGGGATGGAAATGACCAGGATCTCCTGATACGATATCATCCCGATACCTAGGGCTCGATTCGAACTGTATTGTGATTCTACAGCATAAGCATCACGATTTTATAAATATCCTGATTCTGTTCATTTTAAAGTGCTCGTCCTATCTTTCGGTGATCACGAGTTCGATTCCCGGGTGATGCTGTAACCTCTCGCAGCCGGAGGTCTAGAGAGAGCTGAGTCCCCCGAGTGTGTTATGCCGCTCCCAATGGTGCGTGAGCGAGAAGTTCGAAAAGATGCGGTCGGCTGGCGTCACGTGGTTCGGGGGAACCACGTGATAGTCTTCGGCCCTCCTGACTGAGTGCTAAAAGTAGCCTTAATGTGGGAGTCCCCTAGTGACGGGGAGGAATTGGACACGACTAAATTAGGGAGAAAATCAGGGGGGAAAAAATCGAAACAAATGTAGCAAATATTTCACACCTACCGCATATTGCTGCCTGCCAATGTGTGAATTGTTTAAAGCACACCTGCAATCTGTGGGATTACAGCGGAACAGCAATATTTTACCACCAAAAATGCAAACATGCACTACCAGTCAAAAGTTTGGACACACCTTTAAATTCCATGGTCTTTTTATTTCATTCTACATTGTAAAACGATGCTGAAGGCTTCGAAAATATGCCATAATCTCATTTGAGCAGTTATAGCAGATGCTTACGCTCTGTGAAGCCTTCATAACATCTCTGATCCGAGGTGCTGGTTGTTAATTGGTGATTATACAGGCTGGTAGCACTAAATGAACTTCTCCTCTGCAGCAGAGGTCAGTTTTGGTCCTGCTTTCCTGGAAGATCTTCATGAGAGCCAGTTTCATCACGGTGCTTGATGAGTTTTGCAAATGCACTTGACAATACTGTTCTTGCAAGAACTATTCCAGATCATCTGATCTTCATGTCTTAAAAAAACAACTAACTGTTGTTGTTTTTTTTATTGTTAGTTATTTACCCAATTCCATACAGTATGTGCCATTTGATAGTTTTAAAATCTACAGTGTTGTTGTTTGATGCTAAAATGCATCAAATTAAGCACTGAATTAGAAGGCGTGTCCAAACTTACTGCATATAAATAAAAATAATAATATGCAAAAAAATCTATTTTGGAGACTGATGAATTAATCAATGAATTGCCACACAAAAGAATCACAATGCGTCACTGAAAAATTTTTTTTTTTTTGCATATACATCTTTTTTCTCACTTACATCATTGCATGACTGGTTATATAGCAGGAAAGGTTCACCTTCTTTTACTCTATATCTTTGATTCTTTTTTTTCTAGACCCCCATTTCCCTTTGTGTGTGTGTGTGTGTGATTAGTCAGGAAGCCCCCTCCCTTTCCTCCCCAGGCAGCTGTGATATTAGTTGAGGCTTCAGCAGTGGGGCGATGTCTCGGGACGACATTATTGCCTCCATGAAGAATACAAAGGAGATGGCCAGTGGATTTATAGACATTGATTATGCCACTCTACAGCTGCGGGATGTGAGCAGCTACCAGGCAGAGGCAGAGACGGCAGGGATGTAATGTGGGGGGTGTTGTAGGCAAGTGTGTAGAGACGTAGAGGTGTAAACAAAAGGCTAGTGGACAGCTGCACAGCTGGACATGTTTCCTCTGCAGACCTTTACCTTGACAGCATCACCTTGACTACGAGCCTGTCACGGGACGGGGTGTGCTGCAGGGCCTGAGAAAGTGCACGAATGTGAGGAAAACTGAGTATTCAGACATACATGTTCACAATAGACGTGCAAACGGAAAGACGTCTGGTCTACAGGAATCACTAACCCCTTAATACACACACCCTCCTGCCTCCTGTCTTTGCTGAGCTTTTCCTCCATGAGTTATTGACTGGCTGGCTGTAGACGGGCAGCCGAGCTGTGACAGTCAGGCACAGAGGATCAATTTTTAGTGCTTGTCAAAAAAAAAAGCCGAGTAAATCAGCCGAGCGGAAAACGGACTGATGAACGGCGAGAAAAAAGGAAGTGACCTAATATGAGCGTGCTGCCTTGGTGTCAGATGATAAATCATATCGAGCGCGTCTGATCATGCTAATGCTGCAATATTTTCCCTCGGCGCATCACGAGAACAGGGCCAACAATGGAGCCCTAATGAAAATCAGCAGGCAAAATGCAGCAGCACAGACGGCGGCATGGATTGCCATCAATTTCCCATTTTGCTGGCACGAGGAGAAAAATGAGCACTGTTTGCATGTCTGATTATTGCATAAATCAAGTTTAGTTTTTTTTTTTTTTTTCATTTGGGAAAATTATATATGAAAAGAAAGGCAAACAGACAAACAAGAGGCACTGGAGGAGTGGGACTCGCTTTATTTTCTTCCTTTCACAGTGCTATCTTTCACATATCTTATCCCTTAAGCACTCCAGGGTTTCCAGATCTGGTGAAGTCAAATTTCCTCTGATTGTACGTCTGTGCATTTGAAACATAAGTGAGCGTGAGTACGTCTGATAGGTCTGATATTGAATATTGTTTGCTCCTTTCCTCCAGTAGTTGTGGAAGCTCCGTCCTGCTCCGTGTGCGTGCAGCTCCTGTTTGCACCTCATGATGCTTCCATTACACCACAACATGTGTAAAACATCTTGTCCTTCGTGCAGGAATCACAACAAAGTCACGGTGCCTCTTCCTGCTTCATTTTATGTTTATTTCCATGTTCTTTCCTGTTACATTCATGTTGGTTCTGTTCTCTGCTGGAGAAGTGAAAACAATGTACATTGTTTTGGTCTCCTCCAGGTCTTTAGCAGTGAGATTTAGCAGCAAACTAGAATACAGGATGCTGAAATTCAAACAGCAAGCACTCCCTGCCCCCTCATCATGCCTTTTATCTATACATTTAAATTCACTCTGCTTAAGTCATAAAGCCGAGGAATATTTCTTTAGAGACTACTCTCTAAAGCACTGGACGATATCCAGGGATAAGTATAGCGAGGTATACGTGGGTGCCATCCATATTTCAGGGCACACACGGGCACATACACACTCATACACGCAATTTGGAAACTGCAATTAGCCTACCCTGCATGTGTTCGGACTGTGAGAGAAAACCCAGAGGGAACAGGGACAACATGACGCAGTCACACACAGACCCGAAGCGGGGATCGAACCCTGGACACTGGACACTATGTCGCCTCCTGCCGCTTCTCTTTATTCTCATTCCACTTCCGGTGATTAGTAATCACACTGATTAATTGCACCATGCTTGCCTGCTAGGGATAGGAGTCACCTGTCACACCATGACATCCATGGTGTATCCATCTAAATATCATGAAACCACCATCATGATACTTAAGTTCCAATTCAATTAAAATTGTGATTCTATACGATTTTATAAATATCCGGATTTGATATCAAATTTTCCCCAAATTTAGTTTCAATTTTGAAAAAGTTTAATGAGTAAATAAATGTAGCTAACATTATTTTTCAGACTTTATAAACCAAGGGCAGCATTTAAACCGTACAAAATACCTTTAAATACAAGAGTTTAATGTTTGAGTCATTCACCGTAAATTATTACTTCTAAACAAACTTAGCAAATAATTCACTCCTGCCATGCAGTAGATCAGAGTGTACAGCTGTAGTATTATAAAGAAACGGTGATGTTTAAAACCTCAAATGCCTTTAAAGTCTCAAAACTCAACTTGACAGTGAGCGTGTGCGGGTCGAGTGGCCGCGAGCACACATGGTGTGTACGGCTGCTAACGTGGCTTCTAAAGCATGCAATTTTCAGCTAATTAACGCTCGCTGTGCTTTAAGACCTGTGTATGTGTGTGTGTTTAATGAGTGTGTTTGAGACTAATTCGCTGTCAGAGTTTGGAGAAAAAGCAGATCGGAGGCTTTTAATGCTACGATTTTTGATAATGAAAATGCCTTTCTGTTGCACCACTCGGAAGCCTGTGCGCTCTGTACAGAATCGTTTATATCTGAGGCTGATCGGCCGATCAGCGGTCACGGCCAATCAAACTGAAAACCAGTCAATTCTGGTCACTGGCCGATTGACTGTTTCATCCCTAGTATAAATGTAAAAAAGGTTTTTTTTTAATAGTTTTTTTCGAGTTAGTGTGAATAACCACACAAAAGAATTGTGATTCATTACTGAATCGATCCCCCCCCCCACCCCGTATCTACTGTATTGCCTAGAACTATACAATTATCTTCCATGCTTTCTTCTAGGAGGAGCAGAACCGCGGCAAGCCCAACTGGGAGCACCTGAATGAAGACCTGCACGTCCTGATCACGGTGGAAGACGCTCAGAACCGTGCCGAGATCAAGCTCAAACGAGCCGTGGAGGAAGTCAACAAGTTGCTGGTGCCTGCGGTGAGTAGCTCTCACATCACTTCCTGCTACAGCTTGTGGCTTTTTTTTTGTTCTTGCCCCAAAATGTGACACAGCACAATTATTTATACCGCTGAAATCAGTGTGTCAGAGTGACAGAGAAGTGAGTGTCACAAGACAAAAGTTCATTTTGACTGGTAGGTAAAAAAAAAATGCATTTGGCGTGATCGAACAAGACTTGTGTTTAATGTAATGTATTGAGTGTAAATACGTGTGTGTGTTATGTATGAGACTGGGTATCTGTATCTGTGTGAGCGTCTCGTGTGTCTCTTGCCTTGAATGATGAGTTCATTGTGCAGTTTGTCCAGACCTTGGGGTTGTTATTAAAGTATTCTTTTCATTCAGAATGACATCATCAAATCATCAGACAAAGTGTCTGCCCTTTAAAACCAATTATCAATGATTGCACTACTTGGCATTCCACTGTACACTGCACCAGAGTAGCTGATCATCCCAAGTGTCAGCTTTATCCTAGCAAAGAAATCTTCTGACAGTTATGTTTTGCTGGTTGAATCTGGTGCTTAATGGATGCACGGGAGTGTTTCGTGCTTTTCTTTCAGCAATTCCTCTTTTTGTTTCCATTCGCTGTCAGGTCACTTGACAAGTAGGAAACGAAATTCACTCTCATCACACTTGAGAAAGTGGAAGTGCTCCTCAGTGCTGCTGCGAATGAGTAACTGTTTTTATATCACGAGAATTCTTTTCGACATTTTCATCTGTGCTAATGAGACCGTCAGAAAGACGAACCCATTCCAGATCGGCCGCACTGGATTGAGTAACCAGCCCTGTAGGTCCACTGTCACCATCTCATGGACACTGCACATGAACATTTTATTCTTTATGGATCTGAAGTCTCTGAAATACCAGATTTGTACCTCCAAGCATATGGTATGCTGAGTGCATCTTAGTATTAAATAACTAATAGCCTTAATCAGAAGGCTGAGTTCATCTGTTGATTTTTATTAAGTGTAACTCGGCCAGGGCACGTGATTTCATCAGGCTCAGGTCATGTGATGTACTCGTCGCCTCATGTAGGTCATGGTTATTGGATTACTTGAGCTGCCACTGATGAATTCAAAGCTATGGGAAGTCTGCTAACAGCCAGGGCATGACCAGAGGACTGCTGCATTGATTTCATTAGCTGCACGGCATTAATGAAGAACACAAGACTACAGGCTCTGTCTCTGGAGCACCTGGCTGCCCGTGCACGATGCGTATTAGCCCTAGCAGTATATTGACCTGCATTCATTAACATTGGCTATCAGTGAGATTTGTGTGTTCAATGAAAAATTAAACAAGATTTCTAAACGGCGATACTACAATCGTTTATGGCCGATCACTCGAGTAACTAGAACGAACAACACGGATGGTGTGGTAACGTTTTTAAAATGATTTAAATGAGCACCATCTCTGTAAGTAAAGTTTTGCTGAAGCTCAAAGCTACACCTGTATCATTACAGTACGTCTGGTCTTATAGCCAGCAACAGTGATCAGTCTTCACCCATAGGGACCTAGCAGCAATTTAAAGCATTGAGATACCATGACTACAGAACCCTCTTCCAAAAAAAACTTTCCCTATTCTGGTCTATAGCATTGACTTTACAACTAAATTGATTCTCTCATGAAATAATCGTTAAAACATAAAGTACAGTATAAAGTATTCTTGCTTAGTCTTGCAACTTGTTTTTGTTTGTTGTTATTGTTCCAAACATGTTCAAACACCGATCAGCCATAATATAAAAACACTTTACATTACAACCACCTAGGCCTTGTGTTCCCCTTGTGGCCCCTCAGGGCGTGGCTCTTCAGGGCCCTGTAGATCTGCTGTGGTGTCCAGCACCGGGGCGTCGATCCATTGGAAGCTGTGGGTTGCGGAATGGGACTTCCATGGATCGGTCTTTTTTTCCCCCGGCACATTCTGTGAAGCCTCGATCGGCTTGGGGTCTGGGGACCTGGAGGCCAGATCAACAACTTTGAACTCTTTGCCTGCAGGGCCTCATATACAGCAAGCTGTGGGTTACTCGGGGTTCTAATACATTTCTATCATGCCCAGCATGAATGTTTTTTCTGGCTGCACAGGTAGCACAAGGGAAAACTACACAATGCATAATGTTTTGCGTTGTAATTTTACGGCTGATCGGTGCAAGCTTTGTATGAAACATGACATTAAATGCATAAAAGGTACTTATTTAATGTTAAACCTACTATTAGACTAATCAGACAATAAACATTAATGCTATCAAATCGAATTAACTCTAAAATCACAATGCACAAAAAAACCATAATTGAATTGAAACGACAGTCTAAACATGATTTACAGCTTTATTGGACACCCCTTGTGCTTGTTGAACATATTACATTTTACTTTTAATGCTATATTGTAAAAAAAAAGAATCATGACGTTTGTGGCAACAGTTTGGGGAAGGACGACCTACTGTATGTGTGTGACGGTCAGAGGTCCATATACAGTACTTTTGCCTGTATACTATACAGGGTTCCTAGTTTGATCCTGAACTTGGGGAAGTATCTGTATCACGTTATTCCGGCTGTGGTTTGGTGAAATCTGCTTTACTGCTCAAATCCAACCTGATATATCATAACTTTTTAATATTTAGCTTTTTGGTTCTAACTGGCTGGCTGAATCTCTAAATAATTATCAGGAAAGAAGAAGCATTACCAGGTCCACTGGTTTCTTTCTGTTAGATTATTGCTGCTCTGCTCTACCCCTCTCTCTCTCTCTCTCTCTCTCTCTCTCTCTATCACTCTCATTTTCCCCACTCCCTTTCACTCTCCTCACCCCTCAACTCTTCATGATCACAATGCCAATTTGTTTTTTTCAAATGGGACCAAATGTACTTGGGTGGTCCTCAGTTTATATCGGGTGCCTTTAAAGTATGTATGGGAACCAGTGACTTGGCTCTCGGTTTCCAGAGACTCGTCTCTGAGAAGGAGATAAAAAGAGTCTGTTTTTTTTTTTCTTTTTTCTTGGTTTGCACTAAGAGCTACTAGTGTTCTGCTCCAGCTCCATCAAGTGCATGCCATAATCCCCCGCCGAAATTTACATACAGATTGAAGGAGCTCCATGGTACTGGATCTCCTAGATGTGCTCCCAGGCAGGCAAACGAGGCAACCCAGTGACGACAGTCCTTCCGGTGCTGTCTTTAATGACAGACATTAGCATAGGTCCTGTTGCGCCAATACTTAGCTGTCAGGTCACTAGAAACAGCACAGGCTGGCAAAAAAGGGACAAATACGTGGTCTACTGTACCTGTCGACAGCAAGCAGTGGAGCTTACCTCATGCAGTCCAGCTGTCATTATCATCATCATCATCATCACACATGTAATCATGAATCAGTTTTCAGCGCTAGGCTTGGTGTGCGGTGGTCAGCGGGATGCTGGGAACACAGTCGAAAGCAATCATCATCAGTGGCTTTGTGACAAAAATACAAACTGCCATACTGCAGACAATCACATCTGATTGTGCTAACAGAAGCAGCAGGTCACGCTACACACTCATGCACTTTCTGCACATGACACTAATCTTGTACAACTAAGTTACAGTTAAACATGTCTGCCATGTTTAGCCAGTGTCCCTCTCAGAGCCACAGCAACACTTCGACATCAGGACGCCAGTATTGCTTTGAGTGTGAATGCCTTTCTGATGTTTGGGCGACACTTTGTTCATGATCCGAAAGTACAGAAACACCACAGGGTGTTCCTTTTCTTGGCATCCGAGCTCAAGTATTATACAGAAATCCACTCATCTGATCCAGAGCTCCTGGTGATTCATATTTCTTTCATATCAGAGCAGTAGTGACGCTAAATTCGATGATCTCATTTCTTGGACTGAGGTGTGCGACTCCAGCATGGAATTACACTAACATCCCAAAGAAACAATCTTCAGGGGAAAGAATATATGAAAGTTCTTATTGAGAATAAATGGTAAGACTGTCCTAACTAGTCCTCACCTGCCAGAGAAAGTGAAGCTCTCCCTGATGTTACTCCAGACCAAGACTGTTTGAAATGGTCATTGCTGACGGGGCTACTTTAATTAAAGTTCTGTCCATCAGCCTTCCTGCTGGGGCTCCCGGCCACACTCAGGACAGAGACCGGTTTAATTGTCATTGCTGGAAATGAAGTGGAATTTAAAATGAAGGTTGCAGAGGCTTCATGAGCCGAACAAACACAACCTCCAGCTGTCAGAGAAGCAAGGACCCTAGGAGAACACTGAGGAGCTCTGGATTATCCCTTAGAGACAATCACACAGCTTTTCCTGCTTCAGTTAACAGAGCTCGTGCTCAGCAATTGTACGTCAGGTCTAGTGACCTCGAGGGAACCGGCAGGTGTTCCTCGTGTTCTCAGTCTCGTCATCGCATCAGCCTTAGGCCTGATTCTGGGTATCACTGTCTCACCGTCTACCCACACACACACTGTCTTTGAATACACACTGAAACGTGTTCACCTTTGCTGGAGTTGTCGTTTTTTTTTACTGTATTCAGAGCAGTGCATTTGAACTGCACTTCTGCTCAAAGGACACAGTAACGAGCTGTGTCTCTGGGCGGAGAGCTCTGGACTGCAGCTTGGGGATTCCCATCTCGAGCACATTCCGAGCATGATGTCACAAATGAAGTAATGAACACACCAATGCTGCAGAGAGAAACTGAGAAAGAGTCCCTGCGGTGGAAAAGAGGAGCCGCCGACGCTGTTTTGCAACAAGGTGCGTGTTTGCGAGTGCAAACCCCGAACGGAGAAATAAAGGGCCCGGTGGTTTGTGGGAGTTCCCATCTGTTCTCTGTGCAGCACAATAGACTCCCTCTTGCATGGCATGTTTTTGTGCCGCTTGCTGCTTCTTTGAGTGCTCAGCCCAGCTGCCCAGGCAGGGAGCCTCTCTTTCAACATTGCCCCTGCTTCTCTGACTGGAAATGGGTGTGTGTGTGTGTGTGTGTGTGTGTGTGTGTGTGTGTGTGTGTGTGTGTGTGTGTGTGTGTGTTAGGACAGGATGAAGAATACTGTACACATTGGTTTATTACAACATGATATCTGGTGTGTTCAATTTCACAGAAGTAAGCAGAATGTTCAAAATATTGTTTGTTCAGTTATTACTTATTAATTAATCAATTGTTTTCATTTCAGTTTTTTCCTCTGGCACCTGTTTGTATAACTGTTTGTAAAGCAGAGTTGATATTATGTGTTGTAACTCTTTTTTTCTTCATTGAAGAGTGAGGGGGGTATTAAAAAAATAAAAATCATAATGTTTTGAATTGTGTTTTATTGCTAGTTACACATTTATTTAAAAGTTCTTATGTTTTCATTTTAAAGATGAATTTGAATATTTAATGTAAAATTCTGATTTAAATTTTTCGCCCAAACTTTTTGTGCATATGAATGAACCAAAAATATATAATTTGTGCTGCATTTTTTTGTTGTTCCACAGCTGTGATTATTGCATAACTATTTGAAATTCTGTCTCAATACCAGTTGGAAAATATGCCCAAGTCAGTGTCCATGACTCAGGGTATGTCTGTGGTAGATGTGTGAACAGCAGGCACTTCTTCTCTCTGGTCACATGATTGAGTAGTCATCCAGGTCTTTGAGGCTGAGGGAGCATCAAAAGGCCTTTTGTTTACAAGTGGAGTGTGGAAATCCTGAGCCGAGCTTTCAGCTCCTGTAGGGCTGGATATAATGCTCCCAGTGGGGCCCCCTCTCCTTCCCTGGCTTGCTCTCTCTCTCCATCTCTATCTCTCTCTCTCTCTCTCTCTCTCTCTCTCTCTCTCTCCATCTCTATCTCTCTCTCTCTCTCTCTCTCTCTCAAACTCTCTCTTTCTCAATCTCTCTCTCTTTCTCAATCTCTCTCTCTCTCTCTCTCTCAAACTCTCTCTTTCTCAATCTCTCCCTCTCTCTCTCTCGCTCTCTCTCTTAATCTCTCTCTCTCTCTCTCTCTCTCAATCTCTCTCTATCTCTCTCTCTCGCTCTCTCTCGCTCTCTCTCGCTCTCTGTCCCTGTTTTGTTTTCTCCTCTTCCTCTTTCTCCTCCTGTACTCTACCTTATTACAGCTTCTCTCTATCTATTCCAATCTACACACTTGTCTTTTGTATGTCTTCTTTATTAACTAACATGTTGTGTTTTGCAACCCAAGTCAGTAAAGTAGAGGGTTACCAGGAAAATAAAAGCATTCTTTAACGCAGCCTTAGAGAATTCATTGCCTTGGAGACCTGTTAAGAGGCTCTTACCCCATCTCTCAAGTATAAGTTCATATGAGCATGAGACAGAGGGGCTTTAATCCTGCAGCCAAGGCCACTTTTCCAAACTCACTTTGCCCTGGTAACAAGGACCCCATAATGCTCACTCGATGATTCACATTTACACGGCCTCATACTTCTCTGCCCTGTGTTTGTTGAATAACGCATTAATCCCAAGTGCAAGTGAATAAAAGATGTAGGCTTGAAAATAGATTTATCTCCGCAGTTGTGTCGAGGTGATCTAAAACACAGGGCTGCTCCAGGCGTCACACAAATACAAACGTGACCGGCTGAAATACAGGCACCTGTTCATGACATGCATTATTTCCTAAAACATCCCGTCTGAGCCTCTAATACACAATTCAGCTCGGTCAAATGCTGAACAGCCTTTTCTGAGAGGCAGTCAACAGTATGGTGCCATTGGTAGGGTTTTAAAATTCTTCATTTAATGAACTCTAAGATCGCATTTGGCTGTATTTCGTTTTGATTACGGCACACACTCTGGTGGCCAACTCGTGTTTCGAAACGATTCCTCATGCTCCCAGAACCACCCTTTCACAATTTGAGTCATAATCTGGAATACGCCTGTGCTATCAGGGAAGAAGAAATGCATTGATGGTCAAGGTTGTCAGCTGACTTCATTTTATTTCCACATAACGTTGCTGAGTCTAGACTTGACCAACTGAAGCAACCCCACACTTTGCATGATGGGTGCTTCACTTTTTGCACTTCCCTTCCTACCCTGACACTCGCAAACGTTTTTTTTCACTGTCCAGGTTCTTCTAAAAGGTCCCGACTGTATAGAAGTGAATGAGGAGCCTTCAGTGCGGAGATCCAGATAAAAGCACTGACGACTGCAATGAGTCTATTTTCCTAGGATTATGTTAGAGAACTGATATAGACACTCCTGTTCAACTCACAGTTCTGTCTCTCTTGAGCAGCCAGGCTAAAAGCATAAGAAATGAAGACACATGCAAGATTTCTTTTGCCCAAGTCCACTTGCTCTAGGGCTTTCTCGCCTAAATGTTAAAATCCACAGGTTTTTTTTTTCCCCTGGATGATTACATTTAGAGACGTCTTTGCGAGCTGTCAGATTGTGTAACAGCCGAACGCAGTGATGTAGAACAGAAGCCCTTCATTTTAAAGAAATTTGTCCTCAGCTCTTTTCATAAACGACAGCAATTTCTTTGCATTTTCACATCCTTCTCTCAGATCATTATCCATTTATATCAGAGACGCTTAACAATGTTTTTCATTCAGACTGGGACAGACTTTGTCTCTCACAGAGATTTAGAATTTGGGTGTAATATTCTGTAAGATGCCATGCATTCTTGCAGGCCTAATTGACTACTCAAATCTGTTTATGAGGGTGTGTGTACATGTGTGTGTGTGTGGGTGTGTGAGTGTGTGTGTGAGAGAGAAAGACAGAGAGAGAGCTTTTGGCTTTTGGTCCTGCTGGAAAGATGAGAGGATTCCATCCGTGTGATGTCAAAGAGCCCTTTTTCCACTCCTCTCTTTCTTCTCTTTTCCTGTTTTTTATTTTTTTTGTAATGTTTTTGACTTTGTGACCAGGAGACTTGTCGCGGCACTTCTCTTGTGCATATTTTTGGGGTCTTGGGCTGCCTTTTATGAGGAACGAGAGAATAAGAGCATGCGATTATATTGAGGAAGAAATGGACCATCTGGACCGTTTCTAAGAGTGTGAATTATAGAAGGGGGGAAAGGGAGAGATTATGTTTTAATTTGAACCTGTGTGTGTGTGTGTCTGTGTATGAGGATGTGAAGTTTCACTGGTTGTCAGTCATGTGAGCATGTAGCCAGCTTTGATTGAATCTCTCCCTTTTTTTTTTTTCATTCCCAGCAAAACAACAACACACAATCCAACACAGCGTATCCAGGGAGGATAAAAGAAGCAGTAAATAGCTAATAATCTCTCTCTCTCTCTCTCTCTCTCTCTCTCTGTCTCTTCAGTAGTTTCCTCAGTTCAAAGCCAGTTTGATGTATGAAACTCTCTCCTCCTTTTAATTATGCTTCTTTAATTTCAGTCAGGAGATTGCCTACACTGAGGCAACCAGTCACTTCTTTCAATTGCATCGACATGATAAATATACTATATGTCGGTGTATTTCTACTCATTTTGTGTACACGCATTTAACCATGTGATTGTCTTAGTCTGCTTAGTCTCCTATTCTTTATGCTAGATTTTCAGATATGCTGTAGCAGTGAGTATTCCTGTGCAGGTCTATCAGGCGCAACAGTAAATTGTAAAAGGATCTGAGTCGGCATCAATGACTCTTTTATGCACTTCCCAAGAGGGATGACCCCGGCTCTTTCGCACATCATTTTTCCACGAGTGAAAAGACAGACAAAACGGCAAATAGGGAAGCTGTTAGGATGATAGTTGTGCTATTTTTTCCCTTGAAACAGTTGTGACTATAAAATGACTTTTTGTTTATGATGCTGCAGCGTGGAGGGAAATGAAGCAGCATGAAATAGATTGTTTGAGTGTTAGTTTGCATATTGTGTCATTTAGAAGATTGTGACTGTAACAAACACAGCTGCATTTCTAAATGTGTAATTTTTATGTATGACCGACACCAGAACACAGTTAAAAGTTTATCTTATTAGAATTGCGTCCCAGGCTCTGTAAACGAATCCTCCGACAATCTCCCGATACACACCCAGAGCCACACGTCCAACTTTTCTTCTTTCAAACCCAATTAATGCAAAGTATTAGAATTAAACTTAGTATTAAAGGCCAGCCCTTGAACTTTCATTCTCAGTGGCCTGACAGTGGGCACCTCACACCCAGAGCCGCAATAATTGGCTAATCAATTAAACACATTCCCAATTCTACCCATTTCTTCTTCTGATTTTTTTTCTTTCTCCCATCATGTGAGGAATGAGTCATGTTCCACACTGACAGGAAAGACTGTTTCCCTGTTTGATGGTCTGATTTTGTGTGTGTGTGTGTGTGTGTGTGTGTGTGTGTGTGTGTGTGTGTGTGTGTGT
>JAQMYL010000038.1:24003905-24015268 GCA_030014365.1 Clarias pachynema
ACCCCCCCTCCTCCAGGAGCCTGTGCTCCCCAGCCTTTCACTGTTTATCTCTTCTGTAACCTGAAGCCTGTTTTGTTTTTGGTTTAATTTAATGTCATGTTTGAAAACTTTGTGTACCATAATGAGGGAGAAAAAGCACTGAGCCCCAAACTGCTGCAACCCCCCCTCTCTGGATGCGCCCTCCTATGGTGCGGAGGGTGCATCAGGAGAGGTAACATGAAGACGGTGAGGGGACAGTGGGGGTCAGACAGGGACTGCTTTAGCAGGCATGGGATGGTGGGATTGTTCTAAAAGTCAGACCACAGCCGTTTGATGGTGCTCTGTGGCATTGAGTTCCACGGTTGTTTACAGAATATTATGAACCAATATGAATCAAAAAAAAAAAAAGAAACAAAAACATAAAAACATAGCCGTATGCATGCAGCAGACCAAGTGCAGCATCTCAGCCCGGCAACGGCTTTGATAACGCATGGAATTGTAGTGTGTGTTGCTTCTTGAGGACAGACACTCCTGGCACTAATTTCACATTCCCTTCCTTTATTCTTTAGGTGTGGCTTTCCCCACGAAAGGCTAAAAGTGCTTTCGAGGATCCTTACTGAGCCCCTCATCCGATCTGAGTGTTAACACTCATGCGCTTTCTTTCACAGCGGCCTTGTTATTTCTTGAGTGTTAATGAATTATGAAATGAAGCCTAGCAGTCAGTCGGACGCGCTACTGTTCTGTTTACACTGGCCACCCCTCCGCCTCAGCGTATGCTTAGAAATGTTGAAACTGTGCCCCGTGCCCCTTTAGCAGTAAAGGAATGTGTGTGTATGTATGTATGTGTGTGTGTGAAAAATGTGTGTTCTACTGACTGCTATGTTTTATGGTTTAGGAGATTTAAAAATCAAAGAGCTTGCTTTACTAATCACTTAAATCATTGCTGTTGTATTTTCTATCCTTTTTTTTTTTTTTTTTTTTTTTACTACTGCACACGTGCCTACGCACTATCATCTCTGTGCCTTTGCTCAGAGAGTGAGTTTATCAGTATTATATTTAAATGTGGAACTGGAGAGGTGCACTTTCCTCTTGCTTCAATGCAGGATTATGTGACTAGTAAAGCTCCCTTTGCTCTCTCTCTCTCTCTCTATCTCTCTCTCTCTATGTGTGTGTGAGTGTGTGTGTGTGTAGAGGGTGTAGTGTGTAGTGTGTACTCGTCACTAATGTCCCTCATACTGTCCAAGCATGGATCTACCACTTGGAAAGAATGCAACTTTCCCTCCCTCTTTTTCAATATGCTACTTTCAAAAATGAACAAGTATTATTTGTGCCTTAACTTGTATTTTTATGATTTGCAATAATAATTGTTATATACGTATTTGGCCAAACAGATAAATGACATCTGTTGAGTTTGATTGATTTATTTGATGGGATTCTTTTTTTTTTTAATCTAATCTGTGTATTTGGTGATATTATTGCAATCCAAGCAGGTGCAGTGGCAACTAAAGTTCGAAGGCACGAAATGCGGGTCCATCCTTACCAAAGGGTAGTGACCACAGACAGAGGTTAGTTTAGCTTATGTGCTTTTGTGCTTGTGACTTGTAGTCACCTTGTTTTGGTTCTCATCTGTTTTTCATCCAGCTTCACTACAGGCGGAAACGGTTGTTTGAAAGTTCGAGCCTTTAACATTTTGAAGGCCAATAGTACAAACACATGCAGTAGAAACACGTACAGTAGAAACACAGCATCGAGCAAGAGAGAAATTATGCGATCAAATTCCTTCCATTATTTTGATGACCTTGTGACCATGACATGACGTTGATGACAAATAATGGATTAGTCTGGTTCTGAAATTTCTTTAGGCGCCATTCAAAATCCCATAACATATTCAAGATTTATTATTTATGTTTATTTATATTGCATGGCCTAGTCCAATATTATTGAAACGTACATAATAAACAACACAGACTTTTTCTACATTTTCAAATTTGGAAATCCTTCTATACCATTGTTCTAAAAATAAAATCAGTGTTACTTAAAAACGTTAATTCTTCATCGTCTGTAAGGACTTTATCCTGGTCACAGAAGAGCACTGAGTGCTAGGTGAAAATCTACCCCTGGATGGCACGCCGGTCACCCCGCACACACTTCACACATTCATATGCACACATTCCCGCCTGGGGTAATTTAGTGTAACCCCAGGCATGTTTTTAGGAGGCAGGACGAAACCAGAGAAACGAGAGAAAACGCACAGAAACAGAGGAAAAACGTGAAAGCTCAGTCGCTAGAGCTCAGAAACGAAAATACATTAATTAATTAAATGATCATGGATCAGTTCCAAGTATTATGCATATTGATGCAATAAAGCAAAGATTAATCATATAAACAGATGATTAGTTGTAACAACTATGAGAAATGGATAATATTTGTGGAATAAAAATACATTGAATAGGTCAAAACCTCAAATTCAGTCCAGCAGAGAAACAGACCCTCAAAATATCTATATTGTATTATCAACGTCTGGGTAAACCTGTAGTTTTGCTTTATGCAGTTGTGATTTGGTTTAGATTCGGGGTCATGTGGTACTTCTGTTTGACTGAACGAGAGGGGAGATGTGGTTATAACGTGCCATTTTAAGCTTGATGCCCGTTACCAGCTGCAACTACAGATGGCAAGCGGGAATACAACTGTCTTTATATTTTTTTAACTCCTTGTTTCATTATTATACGTTTTTTTTTTTTATATTTCTTTCATATATTTTTTTTTGTTTTATACTGCAAATGTTTTATATTATGGTACTACTGCTTTCCAGAAAATATACTTTTGAGAACCCATTTGCACAGAACTTCTTCCGATCTGTGCATTTGTACTGGATTGCCAGTCTTCAGAGGTCTCTTTTTTTTCTTTTATTTAAGTTTAGTTACTTTTTTTATTTCAAACTGTTGGTATTTGCCTCATTTGATACAGAGATGCTATGTGGCACAGCTATTATTTTGCACTGAACAAGTCAGAAGCATTCATCTCTTCTGTTCTTCAAAGAACAGACATGTTGGGAAAAAAAAGTGAAAACTACGTCAAACCTCAGATGACAGAACTGAAAAGAGTGTTGAATACATGTGTGATCGAAGCTGCATAGTCTTAAGGTTGACCACTGTTGTGTGGACAGAAATGTCAGAGTATAGATGCATTTATGAACAAAAAAAAAAACTATTCCACTTGATACTTTTTTATGTTTTACTGTAAGCATCATTTTATTTTTTTGTTGTTGTTGAAAAGAAAATAGTATTTACTTGTTGCTTCTTAAAAATATATATATAAATATAAATCTATATATAAATATAAAGCAGGAATGTATATGAAGTGTCAATATACTTGCAATTTGCAAAGAAATAGCAGTGATATTATAGAGGGCTATTTGTAGGAAAGGCGAATATGCATAATAGTTGCTTTATAGTATCATCTTAGAGAATTTCCTATATTTTTGGATATATGTTAGGGCTTTATATGAACGACAGGACTTTTCCAGTGTTTATATGCAAAAGCATTTTATATTATGTGTCCTGTGAATTGTCAATAGTCTGCAAAGCTGAGGGTGATGGCTAAAATTCCCACAGCTCATGTTTCCATGGCTATTATGTTATCTAGAGAATTCCATGTAGTGTTGCTTTGTATCATTAAAGGCCAAGATTTTTATGTTGTTGTAAATAGAAGAACAAAAAAAAATGAATTTGAAAAGGCAATAAAAATTTTATTGAGTACAACAACAACCAACAACTGTTTCGGCCCTAAATTATTTCAGTGTTCGATGACTTGTTTCCTTGCCATTTTAATCCATTTCCATCATAACTATCAGCTTGCCGCTTAAACCTCTGAAGAGCTCTAGTGCTTACTAGCAGTCGGGTAACAAGACGCTGCATCGGCTGCTCTCTGGTCTGTCCTCTCTTTTCGTTAGGACCTGTATCTGACCCTTCACTTGACTGCTACTAACCATTAGACATGTCTACCACAGTTGGGTTCTTTTTTTTATTTGTCAGGAATTTTCGCTTTTCATTTCCTCCTTCTTAACATGTAACCTACTGGTTCACACTGGCTGCCATCCTGTCAGTAAAATCATGCTTCGATTTTACTGCACTGTGTAAATGAATACAAAAGTTCTTCCAGTGCTCCTATATTCACTCAAACCACAGTTGGAGTTGTCCTAAATTGTCTAAATTCATGCCTAACACATTACTGAACCGTTGTTGTGTAAGGCATGAACACAGTAAAGCTTAGGTTTGACTTGATTCATTCTGGAGCCTAATTGTGATGGGTTTATCATAATGTCATCCTGCCTTCACTAGCTGAAACTAATCTCCTCTCTATCTTTTTTCTTTTCCTCCCTCTTTTGTTGCCCTTCTTTTCCTTTGTTTTCTTTTTTCCTTGTTTCCTTTTCTCTAACCACCCAGCCACCACCGGCAACTAACCCCTGACCTTCTGACTTCTCAACTTCACCCAATGATGACCTGCCCATTGCCTGCCTGCAGATCACTTCTCTGCTCTTAAAAAAATCACAACCAATGAGTGAATAATAGAAAAGAAAAAAAGAAAAAAAAACGAGAGAAAAAGAGCATTAAACAGCTTACACTGTACTGCACTGCAGTGATGATGCAGTGTCTCCACACCTGATCTATGGACACTCAGCAAAGCCTGGACGACGCCCTTCAGTTCGAAGAAGGTCTGTAGGGAGCGGACCGTCCTGCCACAGTAGACCTGCACTGAGTCATTTGTAAGCAATAAGCAATAATGGTTAGCTCACTCTGACCTGATCCTTCACCCACACTTACCACATGCTTTATAGCCCCACAACATATGACACATGATGTTCAGAGCTCCATGCAAACACAGACCCAGCCTTCAATCAAGAGAGGAAAAGAAAAGAAAAAAACAGCCCGCATGGCTCTGTCTGTTCCCCAGGTGTGACAGTGACACGTCTGTCTGAATGTATTATGCGATGGTGTGGCATTAGTGCATGCACCTTTCTGTCCCTGTACATTAACTACGTGAACTGGTGAAATCTATCTTCTGGTTTGAAAACTGATTAAGGGATCAAAGGGAACTTTGAGGCATATTAATGAGATTTGGTGCATTATCATCGGCAGTGTTAAGCGAATGATGAACGTAAAAGGGGAGTGTTTAGCTTTTTCGCCCAACAAACAATCGAACACTTTTCAGTGGACGAGTTTTTTTGAGGATGTATAAGCCATGCTTGCCTATCTGCTGTACAGATGTATCAAATTTGTAGATAAATGTTCAAAGAGGACAAACTAAACAAAAAGTCAAAGAACATATGTACAGAAAACTTTTATTATCCTCCAGTTCAGGGGAAGAGAAAGTATATATTTTTACAACTGAATCTTTTATACGAGTATTGTGAAGAGAAAAAAAAAAAGAGAGAGAACACGAAAAACCCTTTATGTGAAAACAATCCCGTTTTCTGTAATTGGATGTAGAAACGGACGACCAAACCAACCTTTTCGTTCTGCTGACGGCGGGTTGAAAACAGAAACATTACCAAGTGCCTTCTTGTGGTTCTCATGGTTTCTTCAATCTGAATGTGTCATCATTAGTGGCGAATGAACAGGCCAGCGCTCAGTGCACACAGCTTTTTCTGAGGACAATTTGTGCGTTGTTTTTTTTTTTTTTTTTTAATAAGTCAATGACTATTTATAACGTGTAATATTGCACTGATTGTGAATTCAAAATCTGAAACGTAATCCTCAAATCCTTTCACAGGAAATATAAACTGCAAGATGAGCTCCTTGGTTAATTAGTCTGAGAAGCAGTCATGCCTCCAGCCTCATACGTCTATATTATGCTTTTGAAGATTGTAGCCAGTGTTCCATCTGTGATCCTTTAATAACCTGTGAACCTTTCTGGTGGAATTTATAACAGTAACAGATTACACCACTGTGAACCGACAAAAACATCGCAATACAAGTAAATTGCACCGACGTCATTGGTGTTCTTCAACGGAAGCTGTGTGCACTGCTCACGCTGGACTGCACCCATGTGTTGCGTGTCCCCCATCCCCCAAATCTTTTTTACTATGCAACAAAACGGCCTCTGATGTCTTGTGGGGGGTCTCTGAGTCATTGAACATGTCTTCCTGTACCATCCGCACTTCACCCCCTTTTTCAGTTTCAATTCTGCAGTATACAGTGACCGTATTATCATAGTTATGAAGGTATTAAAGTTCAGCCTGTATTTTGGAATAAGATGAAAAATAGCCTGTATGTCAAATGCATTGCTTTTCAGTAGTTGAGATCGGGAAAACGGTCAGATTTGAAAACATTAAACGGATAAAAGCTTGACAGAACAATACAGGATTGAGCTCTCTGTGGATGAGCCACACCATAATGAATATCGCATGATGTTTCACCCTAGATAGTAATTAAAGTAAGTCTGGTTTGTGTTGGTTTATGTTTAGTTCTTTTCTTGTTTTTAGTTTTTTTCCTCCAGAATTCTTGCTTTTATTTCTGTGAATGTTCTTTATTATATGAGTGACTAAGTGTACATTACACACATGCGGACATAAGACTGTGTTAGAGTCATACTGTGTGTGTGCCCCTACCAGGTATTGCCTATGAGAAAATCTGTACGTCTGTATCAACAGCCATTGTTACAAGTTTATACCTTATTTTTCTATCTTATTTTATATGTATGTAATAAACTACATTAAATGCCTTGTCTCAGTGCTATGTCTATATGAAGAATCCTAAGAGTATTATTCCATCAAACCGGTAGCTCCTGAATAAGAATGAACTGTGTATATTTATTAAGTATGCTGATGGAACAGTGCCAAGAGAGCACTTTCTAAACAAATCTAGACATATTTTATTTGTCCCTACCAGTCTGTGCTCTGACTTTTCTTCGTCATTTGATTCAAAAGTAGCCTACCTAATGCACAGGAATTAAGAAATATGCTTACCACTTAAATGCGCTATATAATTTAATACCTACTGAACTCATTGTAGTGTAGCGCAGTAGTGAGGAATTAATACACACATCAGTATTCAGACTCAGGATTAACTACAGACTTAAGCATTTTCATGGACAGTTATGCGCTAATGGTTTTATTGGACGTTGACCAAAACAGAAGCTTGTGTGACCTTCAATTTAAGTCACTTTTTCTTAAGTTCATCTGTGGGATTTGCCCCAAGAAGGGAGTAGTGTGGTCCAGGATGACTGCACCTGACATATATTGGATATGTTTAGCACAATTTATATGTGATGCTTTAAAAAAAAATAATCACAAAAGGATATTTTTTAATCTAAAGACCTCAATTTTTCAGGATTTGCAAATGCAATATTAATCTCAAGGACAGAATTTTATATGAAACGTAAGCTTGGTTATAAAATTAGGTACCTTCTAGATACTTTGAACCATTTAGTAGAATGAATGTTTTCTTTGCATGATAATGGTGCAATATACTAAGTAGGGAACACAAGTTGAGAACATGAAAACAACACACACACACTTTGCTGACTTAATTTCATAACCACATTATACTAAATTTGTGTAGACTTAAAAAAAAGTAAAGCTCTTGATATGCCCTTAGAGTAAGAGCATAAATGGGCAACTCTCTTAACTATCCTTGTGTTAAGTGTAACACTGTTACATCTTACAACTACAAAATACATTCTTGATGCTTATCATAGTGGTGAATGCAGTCTGATGAGCATGTTTATATTAATATCATGTCTGATGAATGGGGAATAAAAATGACAGTGTTCACACAGGATAGCTCTGAAAACTCTATAACCAGATGGGGGGCCTTTTCAAGTCCATGTTGCAGACCTTTTAAATGCTAACAGGGAAAGCGATAGAAGTGGTAAGTGTCTCGCTTGTCAATCGGAAGGCTTATAAATGTTCGTTTTGACTGCAAAAAGACAATTACATTGCATAAAAGTCAAAGGTAGACAAAGACCAACTGGAAATACAAAATTAGACACTCCCAGGTTATAACGTCTTTGCCTGCTGTCTTTACCAGCATGCTACAACATTATCAAACATTCATGATAGGGAATAATAATCATGATCAGCTCCACCTGCTGCACTGCATTACACAATACCAGTCAAAGAAGTGAACTAAAACAATAGCGTTTATTCAGTTGAACGCCTGCCCCCCCACCGCCCATGTGCTGACCTTTGTTTCTCCAGTCCGTGTCTATCACATGGCTCAAATTGCCTGGGCCTCTGTAGTCCTCTGCTCACCACTGATAAGGCATGCTGTGAATCCTGCTGGCTGTTTCGGGGAAGAAATCGCATCTTGAGTCGCCACCGGGTGTTCAGCCATGAAAGTGTTTGTTTGTGCTGGGGTGAAAAAGACCACATGACCAGAGCTGCGGGACATACGGCTCGCTCGGCTGACATTTCCTCCCCCCTTTACTCTCTCGTCTCTGCTCTCCGCTTCGCTCAGCTGTTGTGTCTGCACTCGAGGGTGTAGAGGGTTTCAATTATACAGTGACAGTGAGAGCGAATATTAAGTCTGGGAAGCACTGCGTTGCCTCTGAGATAAGAAATGCACACTGAAATAAATTAGTCCACCTTGTAATGAAAGCGGCAACTAATACAGTGGTGTGTACTCGTGCAAACTGTGATAGTGTGATGTCTGTGAATACAGAATGTTTTCTTTTGTTGTAAAAATGTCACACCTCAAATAATCACAACCCTTACCCCGGGAGCTCCTTCATGTTTACAAGTGAAAGCGACTCCATTTGAACACAAACAGCAAGAGAATGATATTTTAAAATACCAATGTTTTACTCGAATATCAAATTCTACAATCTTGGATCGAGTATGTTTCTCTCACAGTCATGGAAGATTTACAGTAGCATCAAATTCCATCCTAATCACTTCGGGCTGTCTAAAATATTCAGCTCATTTAAATGATAATCAGTCCGAACAGAGAAAGAGCAAGGTTGGGTGGACAGAGGAACAAGAACGAGATTAGAATGAGAGACTAAACTCTGGGTGAGCTCAGGTTCCCCCTGAATCGGCAAACGTCAGTTGCTGCTCTTAAGAGCTCCCTTTTCCCTCACACACACACACACTCACACTCACACATTAGCCTGTTCTCTTTATCCTAATGTAACACAATGCAGTGGGCCTGGGAGAGAGAGAGAGAAGGGATGGGGCTAATGAGAGAGTAATTGTGCTGCTAAGACGCAGAGGGGACTGCTAGGACAGGCAGGATTGAGGAAAAGTGAGCCAACCAGGCTGAGTTAAAGAGTCCTCAGAGAGTGTTTAGCAGGAACACAGGGATCACCTTAGCCATGCGAGGAACACCGCTGACCTTCATGTCTGAGCGGGGCACTCCAGCTCAGCTTTCTGCAGACAGAGAGCCGTTCTGCACCAGAACTCTGGATCTGTGATCTGCCACTGCTCACTCCCCTTAGCACAAGTGTTCAGTAGCACCAGTGCTTTAATCAATCCACGAACCTGACATATTAAAAGGGTTCATCAGCAATGCATATTATAACAGAAATGAAGTGATTACATTTGGAATGGAACACACCAATACCAATCAGTCATAAAAATCAAATCACCTGCCTATGGTTTTGTAGGTCCCACTTGTGTCAGCAAAACAACTCCGAACCATCAAGGCATGTTCTCCATAAGACCTTGACAAGATCTTGGAAATCTGGAGGCCAGGTCAACACCTTAAAGTCTGAGTCATGTTCCTCAAACCATTCCTAAATGATTTTGCAGTGTGGCAGGGTGGATTACACTGCTGAAAGATGCCAATGCCATCAGGAATGTTCCTGGTCTGCAACATGTTTAGTAGGTGGTACGTGTCAAAGTAACATCCACATGAATGCCAGGACCCAGGGTTTTTCATCAGAACATTGCCCAGAGCATCACACTGTCTTCCCCCGCATGCCTTCTTCCCATAGTGCATTCTGGTGCCATCTGTTGCTCAGGTAAGTGAGGCACACACACATCCAGCCATCCACATGATGTGATTCATTAAACCACCAGTGTTCTTCCACTGCTCCATGGTCCAGTTCTGATGCTCATGTGCCCATTGCAGGAGCTTTCAGTAGTGGACAGGGTTCCGCATGGACACTTGACCAGTCTGTAGCTGTGGAGTCTTAAACACAGCAAGTTGTAATGCACTGTGGGTTCTGACACCTTCCTATCACCGCCAGAAATAACTTTAACAAATTTTTGTACAGTATGTCTTATGTAGGGTTAGCCTGAACAGGCTAGATTTTACTTCCCATGTGGATTAATGAGCCATGGACTCCCATGACTCCCTTAGTAGGTACTTTTCTTAGGTACTAGACACTGCATACCAGGAACACCACAAAACACCTGCCATTTTGGAGATGCTCTAACCCAGCTTTTTAGCCATCACAATGTGGAACTTGTTAAAGTCTATCAGATCCTTATGCCTGGTGATTTTTTTCTTCTTCTAACACATCAATTTCAAGAACTGACTTTTTTATTTGCTGCCTAACATATCCGATCCCTTGGCAGGTGACAATATAAGATAATCCATGTTATTCAATCCACCGGTCACTGCTTTAAATGTTACGGATGATCATTGTACAGTAAGTGTGATGATCAGGAACCCACAAACTTGTGGACATAAAGTGTATGATTCAATATGGTTGAATGAAAGTTCATAGTGTTTTTTTTGTTTGTTTTTTTTGCCTTCAAGGAGCACGGAAGAACAGGACAAAATTCCTCACAGACAGTTACCTAGAGCTCCTCATCAAACCCTGGACCCATCTATCTACTGCCTAAACAAAAAAGAGCTATAAAGATGGCATGAAACCAACCTGAAGTAAAAATATCTCTTCCCTAGAGCAACCCACCAATTGAAACCCACTCGAACTTCACAATGTATATTTAATTAAATTTGAATCTTATATACTATAGTCATTTTAATAATGTACATTCTCACAAAGCAGCTACAGTATACGGAAATTGTTCTAGATTTAGCATGATCCCTAATCAGCAAGCCAGAGGCAACGATGGCAAGGACAAACTCCCTGAGACCACATGAGGAAGAAAGCTTGAAAGGGGTACCTGACTCATTTGGGTGACATTGAATAGTGCGATTACAAGTGATTACTCTTCCACATGTGTACTATGGAATCAAGCAGTGCTAGATGTAGGTGTTGAAACGATCTTCAATGTGAGCACCAAAGTCATTTTGATTTAATTCTAGATTTATTTTTAAGGCTACAGTATTTAACTGAAGTTATCCACTGATTAATGACTGAGACTTGACTGTAAACTATTTTTAGCAAGCCTAGAATTTTGCTATCCAAATAAAAAATAAAACAAATCCACAGCCAGTTTCAAGATATCCATGTGCTACCATCAACAACAT
>JAQMYL010000038.1:24018374-24058037 GCA_030014365.1 Clarias pachynema
TTTAATGTGATGCTCATACAGTCTGCATACAACAGGGTTGCCAGAGTCAGGGGATTGTGTGTGTGTGAAAAGTTTAGTAAATCACATTTTAAAACAAGTCAGATTTACAATAAACCAACCGTGTGTGCATATTAGTTATGTGTAAATATTTAGCGTCAGGGTTATATTTACATTTGTTAGCTAGAGTTGATAGAGATAAATCAAATGGGTGGTCAGGAAACTGCTTCATTTGGCACCTTCACAAAGAACAGCCATGTGAGCGTGCTTGGTTTTTCCTCAGTAGCTGGATGCCCTCTGTTGGACTGAATGTGTAAAATGTTAAGATTTTAATGTCTATCTGGCTTATATAAAGTCCAGCGCAAACAAAGTGATGTCATTATGGTTTTTCTGTAGTTTTCACTCCTGATTTTTCTACTCATGCCTGTATGTTTATATACGATAACAGAACAGGAATATAACAAATACAAAAACAACATGAATAATAATAATAATAATAATGATAATAATAAAAGTTGACAACTGGCTGGGTGAGTGGTTAGTACTGTCACCTCACGGCTCCAGGGATTGGGTTTGAATCTCACCTTCTGTATACCTGGCATGTTCTCCTTTTGCTCTGTCTGTAATCTGTTGGTTTCTTTACAGGGATGCAGATATTCATCTGTAATGTTAGTGATTTATTAATGTTTAAGGTATATTTAGAAAAAGTAATTGGTTTATAATAATGATGACATTAGACACATTTAGACATGATAATGTGGTATGGTTATAGATGTTGTACAACAAATAATTATTTTTTCAAACGTTTCATGTTGCATCCACTGTGTAAAAACCTATTGGCCAAATTAGAACATACAGATTGGCGGCACGGTGGTTTAGTGGTTAGCATAGTCGCCTTGCACCTCCAGGTCCCGGGTTCGATTCCCACATGAGGTCTGTGTGCTTGGAGTTCTCATGTTCTCCCAGTGCTTGGTGGTTTTCCGGTTTCCTCTCACAGTCCAAAGACATGCAGATTATACGAATTGGCGTTCCCAATGTGCCGATAGTGTGTGAATGTTGACCGGAGGTCCTACCATGGTTGTACCAATGGGAATAATACTCACTGCTGGCCTTCAGTGGTTACCGTTGGCCTCCACGGCCACTAGTTGGACTACAGAGGTTCCCAGAGGGAGGGATGATGGATAATATAGAGATTGTATATTCTCTACATAAAAGTGAGCAGCACATAACACAATTTCACCAGATATTCATAGTCCAGCAGTGACCCTGCAGAAGAGTTGAGTCCCATCTGTGTGTTTCAGTTAAAGCTAGCACTTAATCACTGCATTATATTCAGTCTCATCAAACGTCTGTCAGTTTCCTCACTGTCAGTATGGAACTCTGGGCAAGCTGTTGGCTCAAAGTAGATTAAAGCCTTCACATTTCTCAGTGCTTTAACTATATGTCAATACACAATATAGTATATAATATAGTATACGATAAGCTACTATAAAGTGCACTATGGGTATCGAAAATGTTATAGTAACGCCCGATCTTACTGCCTCCAGCTTGGCATCTGGGCTTCCACATGTAGTCACTATAAGATGAGGAGGTCAACATAACACTGGGAGTGTGCAGTAAGCGTGCCTCTATATCGCTAGCCTTATGCATCTAGAAAGGAAAAGAAAAAGCTACATAGAAAAAGCCCACATGAATTACCTGGAACTGGCCCAGCCTTTGTCTGGAAAAACAAACATTGCACTTGTATTTTTGATTGTCTTACAATACAAATAGTATTGTGCCTAATAGATGCAGTGTCTTAACTTCTACTTTGCCTTTTTTGTGGAAATGTATTAAACTTACAGTGGTGGCGTAGTGGTTAGCATTGTCACCTTGCATCTCCAGGATCAATACTCGATTTCTGCCTCGGGTCCATGTGCATGGAGTTTACACGTTCTGCATTCCCAATCTGCACACTTTTGCTAATTGCCATTCCCAGATTGCCCGTAGTGTGTGAATGAGTGTGTGACTGTGTCTATGAGTGTGCCCTGCGATGGATTGGCACCCGGTCCAGGGTGTACACCGCCTTGTGCCCTAAGTCTCCTAGGATATGTTTCAGGTTTCCATGTGAGTAACTGTCCTGACTAATGCTCATTCTCCTCTGAAACGTGAGCATGGAGCAGCAGCTTCATTCCTGTAGTTCAGTTCCTTTTGTGTCCCCATAGAGCTGATAGTGTTTATTTTGTAATTTGTTGAACAAAATAATTTCTAACAGTCTTTATAAAATAATTATTGTAACACTTTTTGGATGAAAGTGAATAACCTTTCATTCATCTTCTCTACTCCTTATTCTGTGTCGGGTTGCAGGGACACTTCTATCCCAGGAGACTTTGGTCACAAGGTACATCTGAACAGGGTGTCAATCTATTCCAGGGCACACACACTTTGGGCAATTAGCCTAATCTGCATGTCTTTGAACTGTGGGAGGAAACTGGAGCACCCAGAGGAAACCCAACAAGCATGGTGAAAACAGACCATCCGCACAGACCCAAGGCAGATATCAAACCCTCAACCCTGGAGGTGCAATGGGTCCGATTTCACTTTTATGCTAACTTTTTTCTAGCTTTGTGTCAGAAAATCCTCACTGTTATGGTCCACCCTGTTAGCACATGTACATAAGAGGCTGGACATCAAAATGCTGCCCCTATAAAGTGCATGTGTGTATTATAGTACTTCTCTATTCAGTTTGCTTACATTGATGACAGAAAGTTTGATATTAAGTGCCAGAATTTGAATTCTGAAAAGAAAAGGCAATACCTTTAAAGAGAGAGAGAGAGAGAGAGAGAGAGAGAGAGAGTGGAGAGAAGAACATGCAGAAACAGGAGAATTGCTGAGTTTAGTAAGAGAGAAAAGAAAGCACTATGTAAGAAATGGAGAGGATCAAGTAGAGCAAGCTGAGCCAAAGATTACTACACCACACCCAGCTTCGGCGAAATGAGACAATGACCAGCATGCCCCTTTATATAGCTAAGCAAACTCAAAGGAGAAAATAACAATCAAAGTGTGGAAAAGCTCTAAACTTAAACTGACTTTAAAAAGCCATGGCATTTACAAAGAAAAATACTTAATTATATGCAATAAATGATCATGAATTAATTAAATAAATGAATGTGAATGATGACGTGTCCACATATTGTGGCTGCTTTTTTGAAATATGTGATGATGTAAGCATAACCTTTTTTATTTACATATAGAGTTCTGTGGCCAAACTGATCAATTGAAAGGAAGAACAGGTTTGTAAATGCTTGAATAAAAATGAACAATACAAATATTTATTACATAAACCCACACAAACACTGTAAGTGGATACTTGTAGGATATTTTCCTTTTAAAATAGTTTTTTAATCTCACAAAGTTGTGATTGATATCATGCATAAAGAAAGCACTTACATTAATAGATTTTTAACTTATTTTAACATAAGTATAAAATAAGTGTTTTTCTGCAATAAATTTTAATAATTTAATCTTTAAGTTAAAATTGTTCAGCTTTAAATTCTGACATCATCTCTCATTTTTTAAAATCATATTCCAATTTAAACCTTACTTCAAATGTAAATGAATGACAGCCTATTAGTGCACTGATTGTTATAGATGATATTTATACATGTTTTTCAGACGTTTTCACATATGTAAGGTGTGTTTACTTTGTTTTTACTTATTTACTTTATTAGGGCCCAAGCACTATGACATCAGCCCATTGTGTGTGAAGGGCCCTATTGTTAAAAACTCAAAACTTATAAAAATTGACAGTCAGGTTGGAATCTGCTGCTCCAATAGGATGCCTGCGCGTCTGGGCCCCGGGCGTGGCACAGTATTTTGGGTCATTTGCAAAATGCACCCAATGGAATTAGATATAATCCTCCGAGTGAATTTATACGATCTCAAGACATTGAGGATGCAAAATGGTGAAGGGATTTTTGATATCTTAAACTTTCACCAAAAAGTGGTTAATAACTTTGTGTGTGACAATATATTGAGTGACATCACGTTCAGTGACATCACATTGAGTAACATCATAGTGAGATGCTTTTTTTCCAGCATCCTTGGCTTTTTGGATGTCTTAACATAAAACTCCCCCTATTCTACACACTCACACATTACAAATGTTAACACACTCACATATCTCTCTCACACACATACACACACACACACACACAAACACATACACAAACACACATCACCAATGTTGGGTGTAACGCGTTACTTTCTTGATGTAACGAGTAATCTAATGCGTTAGGCCCGCCATTTAAGTACTCAGTTATTTACTTACTTTTTCAAAAATTTAATTCGTTATTTAGACAATTTATGTCATCCGTGAGCCAGACAGCAGTCATTCCTAATCCCAATGTGTGTGTGAAAGTCATCCTCCAAGCCCTGCCCCTGATAACCCGCCTCCCTCTGTTATTCCTGCTGTTATACCCCTATCTCACCGATGCGGTTTGACTATGCGAAGACCGACGTGCGGAAAGATGGAAACCTAATCACAGCGCCAAAACTCGCGGTGAATCATGATGGACCGTACTTACGGCCACCGCGCGAAACCGCGTAGGTAAGTTAACAGATTATGGGCCAAACTTCGCTGAATGATGATGGAAGAATAATTAGAAAGGTCTTGACTAAAACAACAAGCATGAGGAATCACAAAGGAAATCACAATGTAAAAATACTCTAACTAGTTACTTTTATCAGAAAGTAACACTGTAATGTAACTGATTACTTTTTAAAGACAGTAATTTTGTAATGTAATTAGTTACTTTAAAAAGTAACGTCCCCCAACACTGCACATCACACACTAACGCACACATCACAAATGTTAACACAGACTCACACACCACACACTAACCCACACAAACACATTCACTCGTCTCACACACACAGACACACACACACACATCTGGGGCTTAAATGATTGAGATCAAACAATTTTTAACATTATACAAAGATAATTTATTGTAATTTTTGGAATTCTTAACATGCTCAAATAACACACAGGTTGTGTGGTGCACCCGGGAGGCGATGGCGCAAGGTGCTTGGCCCACTCCTCGTTGCTTGCAACTATATTTGTATGTTATTTTTTAAAATAAAGTATACATTACTTTAAAATATCAAAAAGTCAAAGACGGACATATTCTTTCTTAGTCCTTTAAATTGTAATACATGTCCATAATAGAGTGGATATCCTGGGTTATGTAATTCATTAAAATATTTAAATATTTAATTCTACAGTTATTGAACGTTTATATATATATATATTTTTTATAATATTTTTTTTTCTAAAAGAAATACCAAAAATAACCCAGCAGGATTTCAAAATTCCAATTTTGAAATGAGTCACTATTAGCAGCTGCTGCAGTTCCTATTTGTTACCACCAGGTGTCATAATAACTCCATGGCGCTCCGTTTTAGTTTATCACTTAAAATCGGAACATAAATTTAGTTGTGAATGAGAACTTTAGAAATATTTAAATAAAATTATTGATTTTTAAACGTTAAATTTAGTATAAATGATAGTGCTCTGTCCAACTTGAGGAGTGGAAGTTGAATGTGTCATTGTCCAACTCTACGATCAGGTCAAGTCAAGTCATACAGTAGCATATTGAAACCACAGCAGTTTATCTTTAGTTTAAGGTACTTTTTGGAAGAATAAACATATACACACTTATCCACATATAAATACATGTAAATAGTCCAAAGAATGCATAGGATACAACAATTTAAGGGGTCGAACAAAACATGTGAATAAACTACCTTAAAGGTTAATAACCAGTAAGTCAGAAAAAGTCAATAAAATATTTACAAAATACATACATGGATAAGCATAAAATTGACCCAAAAAATGTAAATATGAGCTGTTAAAATTACAAATGAATAAAAAATATTTAAAAAGTAGGCTTGATGAAAAACCTGGGGCAACTTTAGCCTGAACAGTTGAAAGTGGATAGTGTGAACAGACTTATTGTGATCCAGGAGGCTGTTCCAAAGCCTAGGCCTAGCACAAGACCTGTCACCTCTGGTCTTTAAACACAGGTGCGAGAATAATAGGAGTTGTTTAGAAGTTGATCTTAGGGACCTTGGGGCAGAATATGGGTTAAGCAAGTCAACAATGTGTTGTGGGGCAGGTGATTAAAGGCTTTAAAAACCATTTTAAAATCAACTCTATATGTAATGGGTGACCCAGTAAAGGTGAGCCAATACACGACTGATGGGTTGCTTTTTCTTTGTTCCAGTTAAAAGTCAGGATGCTGCATTTTGAACAATTTGTAGGATGAGTGGATTCCCATGCACAGGGCGTTACACTAGTCAAGCAGGGAGGTGATAAAAGCATGGATAACTGTTTCCAGGTACTTTTGAAATAGAATAGGCTTTAACCTGGCTTTGGCTATTAACCTGAGTTGATCAAAGCTGCCCCTGACTACACTGCTGATTGGTTTATTACATTTTAAGAACTTATCCAGAAATACACCAAAATTTTTAACTTCCTTGTGCAAATAAGACAGTGGACCAAGCATACTATCAAGACTAGAAGTGAGGCTGTGGACACCAAATATACTGTAATTACTTCAGTTTGGTTTTTGTTTAGTTGTAAAAAGTTTCCTGCCATCAAATATTTGATATCAAGACAACTGAATATGATGTTTAGTGCACAATTGTAAAAAAATCAGGTTGTTATCAGGTTCATATCTCCATAACAATGATAAAGAATGTTGTAGTTCTCAAGGACAGAGCGAAGGGGGCGGCTGTATAGTAAAATAACAGAAGTCCTAAAATTTAGCTTTGGAGTATACCATAGTTCACTGTAGTGAGACAAAGATGAAAAGTGAAAAGGTTGTTTTGATTCGGTAGGAGGTAAACCATTCTAATACAGGGCCCTGAAAACTTATTTCAACTTCTAAACGCTTTCAAAGGATGTCATGGTCAGTTGTGTCGAAGGCTGCATTGAGATCCAAAATGAGCATGATGGAAGGGCATCTGGAATACAAGGTAGATGTGTGGATCTTAAAGTGTTCAAAAAGTGAGTGTCTGTGGATGAATTTATGGGCAGAGAGTGGTTAAAATGGTTTGAAACACAGACCAGATGACAGCACCTAATTTACGTCTAATGTTCTGACCTTCTGACTGATTGGATGAGCTTAAAAAAGTCAACAGGTAATAAAAACTCACTGACCATGGGTCTTGAAGGACAGATGAATTTACTAAGATTAGCAGTTTATGAGATCAGAAGGTACAGTAATAAATCAAACGAAAACTGAAATCAAGTGAACTTAATCAGTGACTATCCAGAGCCAGGCCAGGAAGCAGAGAAACAGGCTAACCGGATCACCTGCACTCTACACAGAGTTGTCATTCAGGTTCAACCATATAGAGACTGTGTATGTGCCCCGCTCTAAACAAAAACATAGATACACACAGTAATAATGTCGGCTTTAGTCTAATCAGTATATAAATAGAACACAGCCAATACACAGCTGATATCTCAGAACTAAAGCTAGGACTGTTAAATATTAGATCTCACACATCTAACATGAAACTAGCTCTGATCAGGAGTTTGATGTACTATGTTTAACAGAAACGTGAGTACAGTAGGTAGCATTAAATGAAGCTAGTCCTCCTGCTAATCCTACAGCTACATACATCAGCCTCGGCTAACTGGTAAAGGAGGAGGCATCACAGTTATTTATAAAAATAATCTGACCATCATACAAAAACATGGACGCAAATTTAATCAATTTGAAATATATTAACATAACATACGTAACCACAAATAATAAGTCTGCTCAGTCGATTCTGCTAATTTACAGACCCTTCAGGGACATACTCTGCATTTCTCTGCGGATTTGTGGATTTCATCTCAAACATGGTTGTCTCTGTAGACAAAGCATCGACTGATGAAGAAGTTAATATTCACTTTAAAAGTCCAGAAGAGCTTCTGAGAAGAGCATTTATGTCCATTCTGGACTCAGGAGGGGTAAATCCCTGGATCCTCTCATAAAGGTGGTAATGATCTCGATTTAATACAAACCCTTTAGTAATAATGTATGTATATTGCCCTGCTACTGTATTATACAGCCATGTTATAACCATGTCAACCACTGCACAGAGCTGAGAGTCATCAACAAAGACTGGATCACCGTCAGACTCCAAAGAACTCGATCAAGCGACTAAAGTTTAGAGTCAACATTCCGTTACACACATCTGATTAAGATTCAGTTATTTGTCACATGTACTGTACAGCACAGTATGATGATTTTTTCACATTTCCAAAACATATTCAATTCACAGCACCCCTTAAGCAGATAGGGCTAAAGGCTCATCTCAAGGGAGATTTTATAATGTCATTTCAAATGTAGGAATTGTTTGACAATGATCTGGGCAAATTTCCCTACTGGGACGTCCCTACTACCGGTGTTGGTTGTGACCCAAACTGTTGATGACAAAACTTCACAAGATTTTAGTGAATAAGGTTTGCAACATTAACAACAACTTTGCAACATTAACTAGGAGGGAAGCTGAGTGATGATTGTGTAGAAATACGGTGCATGCAGAGAAATTCTCTGGTTTTGCAGAACAGGAGATTATAGACAGAGAGGAGGTTTTTAAATTTTACATTGCCAGCTCTGTGCCACCGAGTCAAGGTGAACTAAGCAGACTGTAGACGCTTTCACAAACTCCAGCCTGTTCTCTGGCCTGAAACTCTAGACTATAACAAGGCAAAAAATATATATGGCAGTATACAACAAAGTATATAACAATATATATACCAATCAAAATCCCAATAAAATGCATTTAAGTTATTGGTTGTAACATTACAAAATGTGTAAAAGTTTAAGGGGTATGAATACTTTTGCAAGACACTGTACATATATGCAAGTCAATATGTATTTGAACATTCACTTTTTTTTCTTTTGCTGTCTATCACAGCATACAGGAGTTTAAATTCATGAATTTGTAATAATAAAAAAATGCAAAAAGTTCCCGATACAATCTGAGTGCACTTACATATAAATTTTAAGTGATACTAAAACATATAAAGGAATTAATGCACCTTTCATATGTGGGTCCCTTTTTCAACACGACCAAAAGTAATTGGACAGGCATGTGTTATTCCCTCATTTCTTTATTATTAAATAAGTAAATAAAATGTACTGTGTGTCATTAGCCTTCAGATTTTTTGCTGTGCTATAAACTGGAAATATAAAGTCCAAAGAGCTGCCACTACCACTTTATCAAGCCATCCAAAGACAGAAATATCAAAACAAGATCAGAGAGAGATTCAACCAATGTTGGTCAGATTGGTTGTTACATAGAAAGAATAGACTGGTGAATGCAGAATCATCAAAAGGCCAAGAAGACATAGAACTGTGTTGGAGGACAGAAGAACTTTTCCCCTGGTCAAGAAAATCTTGTCACATTTGGCCAGGACACCCTTCAGGAGGTAGGCACATGGGTGTTAAGGTCAACAGTCGAGAGAAAACTACATAACAGTTATTGCAAAGGACTCTTGGTTAAGCCTTAGAAACAGGAAGATAAAATGCAATTTGCCAAAAACTATGTCCTTTGAATAAAAGAAAAAGATCAATAGGAAAAAAAACTGTATAAACAAGCAAAGGATCTAAAGAATATCACCATGTTTTGCTATGGGCGTGTATGGCCGCCAGTGGAACTGGTTCTTTTCTATGTACTATGCACTTCGATGATGTGACTGCAGAGAAAAGCATTATGATGAGCTCCGAAATGTATAGCACTATATTATCTGCTCAGATTCAAATTATTCATAAACTACTGTGTCACAGACAGATGGCCAAGTCAGTGCCCAGACCTGGATCACATTGAGCATGCATTTCACTTACTGTAGACAGAACACTCAAAAACAGGAACTGAGGACAGCTGCAGTAAAGGTCTGACAGAGCATCACCTTGAAACAAACCCAGTGTCTGGTGATGTCTTTGGGTTCCAGACTTAAGGCAAGAGCTTTAACGGGAAAGGATCTGCAACCATGTTTTTTTTTAAAATCACAATATAATTTGTGATTACGATAAAGAATATTAAGAAGTAAAACTCTTGAAACATGTTGAGTATAACACACTTATTTTCAGATAGGATTTTTTTTTTTTTATCACTCAGTTAATCTCGGATTTGTCTCCACCTTGTGGTAGAACACTGAACTGAAACCTTCAAAACATCTTCAGGCCTAGAATCTGGTCTGTAGCCAATATAGCAAAGATCCTTGATGTAGCACTAGATTTAAAATACATTTTAAATAGTCCCACATTAATGAACGCACTACCACTGTACAAAAACAATGCCAGCTATTTCTAGTTAACAATAAAACAATGGCTGTCTTGTAAATAATCGGACACTGAATAAATATTAAACTAATCCTTCCTTTGCTAATAATAATTTGCTATATTTCTAAATGATATACAGTACAGAATTTTGGAGTGATTACTTCCTGGTATTGGGCCAACGTCTTAGTTTATGTCATTCATATAAAAATGTAAATATGAATGAATGAATTAATGAATGAATGAATAAATAACGTAAATATCACACTCAACTTTATACTTTTAAAGACTGCCTATTGGTTAGGAACTTGAGTAGCACGAACGCACTTTCCACCAAACCCAAAGCGCGAATGAGGTTTAGTTTGCCAAAACATATGAGAACTATAAATGTAGACACACTGCTTGAACCAATAGGTTTATTACAAAATTGCAAGACAGAAAATTCATAAATTGTCTTCTAATGGCAAACACAACACAAAAAAAACATACACCTCTTATATTAGATGTAGGTCCGCTGGATCAAAAAATGAAGCGACGACAGCGGTTAAAAACAGAAGGTAATGATATGGACATGACCCCTGACGAGGGGAAACGTGCAGGAAACAAGGAGAGACCTGTTTACTGCAGAAGAACGCTGGATGCAAGAGGAGACTAATAAGATTAAATGAAGGGTTTTACTAACCGAGTTTGATCCTTGACTTCAAGGTAAACAGAAGAACTATTTCAAAACAAATAAACAAAGACAAATCAGAGTACCAAGCATATTTTATGTTTTTCCTGTGTTTTTAAAGGCCAGGCTCAATCCAGGATCAGAGCTGTGCTCAATTTGTGCAACTCAAGACCTCGGAACGATTCATAGGTCAACCAAGCAACGGCATTTTAAAACAGCTTGCAAACAGTTTACACAATATTAAGGTCAAGTTGATGTGAACGTTGAAGATTATTACAGAGGAAACGTTGCTGAGGTGCACGGCCAAGAGAGAACCGATCAAGTGTGTGGCAAGTCGCTTCCTAAAAGCTTTGGTGGCGCTCAGTCACTGACCACATCATAGAACATTGTGAACATAACTTGGTGAAATGAACGCTAACTATGCTTCTGTCTTATAAATCAAATATATTTCAAACAGGAATGAGGAGTACTGGGTGGAGCATTAATCTTCTAAACTTTCACTCTGGCATGGCCCACTTCTTGCTCTCTGTAACATCCAATTCCAGATTCAAAGGTATGTAGTGCATGATTTGTTTTTGTTTATGTATAGTGCAATGCGTGGTGAAATATGTAATCCCCTGGTTATTTCATAAATTATTCAAAGTTATTATTCACAAATCATTCACACGTTATAACTTTCTTCATGGCATTTTTTTCTAATTTTTACACATATGGACATATTTAAAATGTATATTATATATTATATATATATATATATATATATTTTGGTGAGTATATTCTCTCAATATATTCAACATGCACACACACGCGCTACTTTATATGAAGTCATCATTTTCAAAATGCATTCCTCTTGATGGCTGCACCAGAATTTGCAGTATCTGTGTAACCCCTGCGGATTTCAAGGTTTGACAAATGGACAAGTAACCTTTCAGAACGTTCGCACTTTAATCAATCAGACGAAGGAAGAACAGTACTAAAGAACCGAGCACTGTGCAGAGCATAATTGGACTTCAAATCTGATTGGAGGGGGGGGGAAGAAAAAAAAAAACTTTCAAGAAGACTAGTCTACTTGGCAGGTCAGAACACACAACCAATTCTCCAATTATAAAGTCAACATTTAAATTTGAACCAACGAATACAAGTCACTGAGTGTATGTATGTATGTGTTTTAATAAAAACCAGTTGACAAAAGAAATGTAAAAATATGAGGAGGTTAGATGATTATATTTGTAGGTCTAAGGTGAGGAGAGGTGACAGGAGCTCTGGTCAGAACAGAAAGGGCAAAATTGTTGAATTTTCTTCCCTAGACAAAACTCATGACAAACCTATCCTTTAACAACTTCTCAGTGTCTTTTGGGGAGCTGCTAGTCACAGACATTACTATAACCCACCAACAGCAACCACCGAGGTCCAATGATTCTTTACAATTTTTAACCCTGCAGTCTTTTCGATTAAGTACTTCATTTTGTTTTCAGGTGCGTTTAGTGCAAGCATCCACGATATTCAACACCTGCAATCCCATGTCAACTTTTTGTTGTTGTTGTTGTTGTTATGAATGGCTACAAATAAAAAGGTAGACATAAATAACACTACAAAACTGGCAACACTATTACCCTGCCATTAAATTAACTGTCCCTAACCGTGACCAAAAAGGGAATGTCAACAAAAATGTACAAATGTTTTATGCTTTACACTGCCAAAGATGGCCTGAACATCCTTTAACATCACCCCACCAAAAAAATCTCAAAGGAAAAATTATTATTATTATTATTATTATTATTATATTGACGCCTATTGCTGACAACACACAGCCAGTGACATCACACCCACTTCACAATGAGAGCAATGCCAAATTATCTGTCCTTTAACAAAATAAGAAAAAGTTGGGGGAAAAATAAAGAGAAAGGGAGGACACAAAAATAAGGACTTTTCCTTAAGCTGCGCTTGGACAGTCCTGGAACTTGAGGGTCTCTCACTCAGACTCGGACTCCAGAGGCGCACTCTCGTCGATCATCTCACGTTTACATTGTTTAGGCGCCTGCTTTAACCCAGAATGGACTTTCTTGTGGCGCGAGAAGCTAGATGAATGAACGAAGGTCTTCCCACAGTGCTGGCACTCGTAGAGCTTGCCAGAGGCATGCGTCTGCTGGTGCTGCTTCAGGTTGGACAAGCGTACAAAGGTCTTCTTGCACACATTGCAGGTGTAGCACCTGTCACTAACGTGCGTTTGCTCAAACTTGGCGAGGGCGACGCCACAGCCCGTATATGGCTGATCGTCATCGTCGTCATCATCTGCCAATGGCAGCCTTTTCTTACCCCCTTTACGGCGCTTATTCTTCTTACACAGTGTGTAGTAATTGGGTTTGTCACGTGAGCAGAGCTTCAAGCGGATCTTCAGGTCTGAGGACTTGTCCAGTGTGTCTCTGCCCTGTGCGTAGGAGTTGAGCAGCTGCCGCACATGGGACACCTGGTGCTTGGACAGATTGGTGGATGTGCTGAACACCATGTCACACTGAGTACACTGGTACTGCTTCTCACCCACAGCAAATTTGCTTTCTGCCTGCGGTGACTTCTTCTTCTTTGATCCACGGCCAGACGGGCGGTTCTGATGGGTTATGATGGGCACCGGCGTGGGTGTCGTGTAGAGTGGCTTTAGTTTTTTATCCAGGCCTTTTTTATGGATCAGCCTGTGGCGCGAAAGGCTCGAGCTGTGGTTGAACGACTTGCCGCATGCATTGCACGTGTGCAGTCTCTTGATTTTGTGGCACTTCTTGTGGATTGCCAGGAGCCGTTTGCCGTTGCATCGTACGCCACACAAGTTGCACTGAAGGAGCTTTTTCCCGTCCTCCGATTTGCCGCTCGCTTTAGAAAGCGGTGAGGTGGAATTGGCCAGATGGTCACCTGTAGAGTGTAGGTGCAGGTGGCGAGCCAGACTGGATGAATGGCTGTAGCTCTTGCCACAGATGTGGCAGTTGTACGGCCTACCCCTCGAATGGGAGCCCCCTTTATCCCAGTCACTGTCCGAGCCATCGTCCTCCTCCTCCTCTTCCTCCTCCCCAAGCTGGGTGCTCACAAGCACTGTGTGCTCATCTACATCGGAGACGCTCCTTACCTCCTCCTCCTGTGAGGCGATCAGGCCGGTTTCTGTGTCCTCGCACTCGGCGTACACGGCCTCATACGGCACAAAGAACTGTTCGTCAGACTCGGTTTTAACCAGCTGGTCAGACGGGAAGCTCTCGTCCGATTCCCTTTTCACGCAGGACAGAGTAAATTTGGAGCCGACCTCGGCCCACTTGACCACGTACTCGATGGGCTGGGTATCGAGTTCCACCGTGATAAAGTCTGCTCCGAGAGCATCCGGGTCAGACGACGTTAACTCGACTCCTGTGTCCTCCATCGGGTCTGGTGTTTAACGGTCCAGTCTTGTCAAACACTTTGAGTTATGGGCAACGCAGTTCTCTGGATATCACAGTCTGACTTCACAGCTCAGTGACTCCTGGCAGAAAAGAAGAAGATATAGTGAAGACGCTTTTATAAATCAGAGCAAGAATCAAATAGTCAGCTCAAATTCATAAAATACATCCGAAAGATACATTATACTAGGGGTAAGAGGAGGAAAAGCTGCAAGTTTGAATACAGGATGTAGGCAGACAAAAGGCTGGAACTGCAGTCAGTGAGACTTTACGGTACCGATACACTCGTCACTGGGAGAGTTGACGGTTGAAATCAAGCATTAAGGCGATTAATCGAGGTGTAAAGAGAAATGTAGAGCGCGCGGGACGACAGTCACACCGAGCTGAAGGGGAAATCGAAAGCGGCTGAGAGAAGGTTTTATTTCCTCATTGCGCGGGGCCTCGGCGCCACCATTTACCCCGAGCGCGGCGTTACACACACACACACACACACACACACAGAGAGAGAGAGCGAGCGCGGAGACGAGACCTGCACAGCAACACGGACACGACGCGTTTCATCGTCCTCACCATCGTTCCGCAGCTCCGGAGGTAAAGCGAGGTGAAGTTTAAAGCCCGCGTTTGTCGGAACAGACACGCAAACAAAGCGTCGCAGAGCCATACAGGAAATACAACAGAGAGGGGAAAGACACGGCGCGCGGTGCATCATGGGTAGCGCGGATTAAAAGGGCTGTTCGGCGACACACTCGGAGAAAGTAGAGTCGTATATACACACACACACACACACACACACGATGCAGTGCTGAGGACACGAGCAGCGGGAGTCTTACACAATCATGTCAGGGGAGACAAACCTCTCTCTGAGAACATCATTCTGGCCTGGATTCAATCGGCCCGCCATAAAAATACAACACGAGTGTGTGTGTGTCGACAGATTTCCATCACAGGCCTGCTTGTGATGCTTATGTGTAGTATTTAAGCGCATTAGTGAAGACCTGGGCTCATCTCTGTGCGCATGGGGAGAACACACACACACACACACACACACACACCCCGTCCCCGAGCCTCTCCACAACAACCTGCACTAAACACTACAGCAGGGTTTGCGTGTGTGTGTGTGTGTGTGTTCCCTCTCTGTCTCCGAGACGCAGTTTATATACACACACACACTCCCGTTCAGTACTTACCGAGACACACAGCACCGCCTTATACCAGGACGACTTTCAGTACGCTAGACACCCGTGTGTGTTTATGTGTGTGTGTGTGTGTGTGTGAGCGCTTCAGTAAATGCAGATGGAAATTCACAACAGAAACTGGAAACCAGGCGGCCGTGTTCCACGTAAACGCGGCGAGGACATCATGTCTCCCCGCCGATCACACTGTGTACCGCCGATCACACAGTCTGTTCTGCAATATGTCTCGGGGAACGACTGAAAGAACTAGAATTGAAAGTCATTACCGAGCATCTGGCCTGAAAACAGCCGTCTTTTGGTCCTCGCAATGATCTGACTGCTCGCTCCTGCCGCACCTCTGCCAGATCATAAACGATGGCGTCATGACTGTCAATTTAGCCGTTTTTTTGCATTACATCGCTGATCTCAATCAAATCCGCGTCGACTCCAGTTCAATATAAGCGCTTGCGTAAATGCGTCTGCGGCTTGTCTAGGGATCTGGCCAGAAACTTGCCTTGCTGTCGTAAAGACTGCCGTGAACGTCGCATGAAACTCCTCTTAAAACAATTATACTGTAATGCACGCGTTGGTTATTCTGCGTGTTAATCCAGTCAATGCGTGTTTAACTACTTAATGTGCACTGATAATTTGATTGACCTGCTTGTACTGCATGCTTGATTTTGGAACAGTATTTTTTAACGAATGCTTTACGGCAAACGTGGGCACTGTGTCAGCTGTGACGGTGATTCCGTGCACTGCGCTCCTGGATCTTGCTAATGAAAGCCATTTTATATTTACTGGGGAACAACATCATGCTATTTGTTCCTATACATATATATTTTGAAAAGTTATAGATTGCTTAGTCACAGCGCGAGGTGAGGAAGTCGATGATGTCATGCTTGCTGGTGACTCTTACCTGTCAGGTGTGTTGTTAACGCAGTTTGCTCTTCCAGGTCTGATTATAAGGGATCAATAACAGAGAAGAGATGGATAAAGAGTCTGCAGGATCGTCTAACCCGGGCTTAGGAGCCAAAGGAGCAGGAGCTGGAGGAGGTGGAGGTTTTGGCAGTTTATTCAGATCTACAGGTCCGACTTATTCAAATTCCGAGCTCGCCGGTGTACCTCGTAAGTAAATCAGGTCTGCTGATATTGTGACTTCACAAGCACATTAGATCATATTTATATTTATTCATATTTTCAGTGTCCTACAGTCAAATGTTTTACAAAAGTTTCACAAAGTTTCAACAACGTTATTGCAACAGATGACAGAATTCCATTAAAAAGATTCATTTAGTTAAATTAGTTAGTAACCTAGTAACCCAGTGTAAGTATCTATACAATGACGGAAACTTCTGGATAGGAGCGTCTGCCAAATTACGAACACTGTTATCAAGATTTTAACTGTTCATTCTTTCACTCATTTTATCGTCTATACCGCTTTATTCTGTATACAAGGTCGCTGGGGGCCTGGAGTCTTTTCTGGGAGATTAGGGCATGAGGCAGGGTACACCCTGGACGGGGTGTCAATCCATCACAGGGCACACACACACACACACACACACATACTGCACATACATGCACATTCATACATTACAGGCAATTTGAAAATGACAATCTGCATGTCTCTGGACTGTGGGACGTAACCCACCAAGCACAGGGAGAACATGCAAACACCTCAAGGCGGGAATCGAACCCGGACTCAGGAGGTGCAAGGCGACAGTGCTAACCACTTTTGCCTTTTAATAAAAACAATATTAAGAATACATTTCTTATATGGTGGCTTCAGAGCGTATCCCAAGATCACTGTGAATGAAAAGCGAGGTTATAATGCAATGTTCTTCCTGTCTCTCTCTCTCTCTCTCTCTCTCTCTCTCTCTCTCTCTCTCTCTCTCTATCTATCTCTATCTTTCTCCTGCACATGCACAGAAACACATGCATATGGGCAAATTAAGCTTGTAGTGACTAATACATCATTTTGATTTATTTAAATATTAGCATTTTGAGTAAACCAAACATAATATTTTGGCATGTGGCTTGTATGAGTTTTGCACAATTATCTACTAATATTACACACTTGCACCTGGTTCCTCGCTCAGTTTCAACTAGAATACGCAAGTTACAGTTTGTGGTGTTTAGAGCAAAGGCAGGACAAACAGAAAACATACTGCAGTTTTACAAAAGAAGAAATGTCCTGACATTTAGAATTTGTGCTGAATAGCCTACAATACAATTTGTGCCAAATAGTCTACACCACCATTCTGTAGTGGATTATCATTTTATTTATCATCTATAGCCACATCATTCCTAGGCTTCCTGAGATTTGCTCTAGATTCACCATGACCCTAATCACTTATTGAAGGCTTGCATGCAAGGCAAAACTTATTGAGGAATAATCCATGGTGTTCTTTTCACAGTGTCTGGAATGAGCCCTCTCTCACCTTATCTCAATGTTGACCCCAAGTATCTAATTCAGGTGAGTTATTAAGACCCCTGCGTTTATAAAGACCCAGAAACTATGACACCCATTGTACCAGTATGCCTTCCGGGAAGCTAGACACTCTTCCTTAAGTTATTTCTGATATATATATATATATATATATATATATATATATATATATATATATGCTTTCCAGGATGCAGATGAGTTTATTTTGCCCACTGGTGCCAACAAGACAAGAGGACGCTTGGAGTTGGCTTTCTTCACCATTGGCTCATGCTGTTTATCAGGTACAGTAGGCTTAACATTTTTCTTTTACTCGTCTCAAGTCTTCAATATATTTGTACCTGGGGTGAGTGTTTACATACCTCAAGAGGCAAGTCCTGAATGGTATTGCATTAGAAAGATAAATAAAGTTTTTACACATGTGAAAGAGAGAATACCAATATGAGTAAAAAAAAATAAAAAAAAAGCAGTAAACTGTAAAAGGCTTAAATAAAATGAGATGATCCAGAATTATATTGAAGAATCTGCATCACAATTATATTAGAGTAGTAATTTTCAGTTATGTAAAGAACAGCATTTATGACATCTTATCACTCCACCACTGACTAATTCATCCTCCTCCCGTTGTGTATTTACTGGTACTGAAATTGTGATAAGATTTGAGCTGTTTGGGACGCAGGTGCACTGTTTGGAGCCATCACTGGATTACGAATGGGACTGTCTGAAACGAGGAACATGGCCTGGTCTAAACCTCGTAACGTACAGTGAGTGCTATTTCACTATCTACTACTTCATGTAAAAACAGATTGTTTAAGTAATTCACATTCTGATGAATGTGAATCATAAATTATATTATACATTCACACCTTTTGATATTTAATCATTTAGCAGAGTTTATAAAGCATGCAATTATCTGAACACATCAAGACAACAATGCTTTTTAAATAGACTAAGCATTGCCTTTGCTTAAATACAGATCACTTCAGTCATCAAGTCTGGTGTACTAATACACTGCACTTAGTCTATTTTTTTTTTCCTTCCAAATTTCTGTTTGCATAAAACGTCTTTTCATTTACTTAATAATAGATGTCTTTATTAAGTCCAGCCACTAGAGGTCAGTATTTTCCGTTGGTTTGATATTTTGGCGCCACACCCTATTTCTAAGGAATTGAGTATTTATGACTTAGGGATTTTATTCTTAAGCGTCCTTTGAAGTGTCTTGGGTATTTAATTATGTAACTTTATTTTTTTTCTCCAGTTTCTCTTATAACAAATCCGTATCTGATTCAAAGTATCAGTTTAACAGGTTGACCGATAACCTGGAAGTGTGTGTGTGTGTGTGTGTGTGTGGGGCGAAAATGGCTGCAAAGAGACAATGAACCTATTTAGCTTAACCAATACATTTTATACTGAGGACTGTGATACTGTTAGTTTGTAATAATAATAATAATAATAATCTTTAAGTTGCTCTAGATTAGGGCGTTTGTCAAATGCTGTAAAATTAAATAATATGGGGCAAATTATTACTTGCTCTTTTATTACACAGAAGATCCGGGGCTGCATTCTATATTTTTTCAATAGCGTTTCAGGTCCTGGCGGCATGGTGGCCTTCCCTGTCGTCTTGCACCTCCAGGGTCCGGGTCCCACCCCGGGTCTGTGTGCATGGAGTTTGCATGTTCTCACTGTGCTTGGTGGGTTTTCTCCTGGTGCTCCAGTTTCCTCCCACAGACCTAAGACATGGAGATTAGGATAATTACCATTCCCAAATTGCCTGTAGTGTGTGTGTGAATATGTGAATGTGTGTACGTGTGTGTGCCCTGTCATGTATTAGCACTGCGTCCAGGGTGTTTCCTGCCTCGTACCCAAATCCTCCCGGGATAGGCTCCAGGCCCCCTGCGATCATGTATACAGAATAAAACGGAATAGATGATGAGTGAGTGAGTGAGGGAATTTCAGGTCCTTAATGCTCAAATGAATTTATGCTGCATGTCTCCGTAATAACATGTTACAAATCCTAGAAATGTTGTAACCCGTTTATTCAATCCACAATCAAGCTAAAAACAAGTTTAAACAAACTAGTTGCTTGGCCAGTTCCTTCTCTGAACCCATTCAAGGAGAAAATAGTAGTAATAGTCTAAATAATCCACTTTGTTCATGGTAATCAAAGTTTTCTTACAATTGTTAAGTTTGAGATTTACAATCAAGAACTGTTGTAACAAATCAACATTTTGTTATGTCAGTAAAGTACATATTACTTGCACTAACATAGTTGTCTACTAGGAAGTGTTGTGTGTATGTAGGGAAATAATCCACCCTGTGCTGAAGTATTATGGCCTGACAAGAAGCAGAGGAGACTGGGGAATAGTTTTGCTTGTGCATGCAGATGCTATCGTAACTCGAGTGGATTGTTCACACACTCGCTCCCTTGCCTAGATAAAGACCACATGGGCACTGGGGCTCTGCTAAAACCAAAGTTTCTAACCCATCTTGGTAAAGTCCCATAAAGTTAACACATTTGCTTTTACCCATGTAGGGATGCTAGGTTGTATTTGCTGTCATTGTTCACTATCTGACCAGACGTCTTTAAATGCTTCTGTATTTGTAACACCAAATTGTAAAAAGGTATATTTACAACAAATATCAATTCAGAGCAAAAATGTTTACACTGTTTGCAATTACCTCATCATGAGCATTGAGTATAAAAGGGCCAGACACTGAATAGAGGACGAGATTCAGGAGTCATATGGAAAGTTTGGTGTTTAGTTATACGACGTAGGGGTCAGATAACCCTTTTTAAGTCTGGTCAAGCCGAAATTTAATAGCATGCATCTGAATGAATTTTTAAGGATGTTCTATTTAATTAAAACACATATCCACTATCGGCCAATAAGCTTTCAGCAGGTATTTGCCAGGGTGACACTGAAATATCCTCATCAACTTGAATTATATATTTGGGTATATTCAATTAAATTCAGCACTGGTGGATGCTTTTATAATTTTACACATAAAAACAAGCAATAGTAAGGCATAGAATAAAAGTTTTTTTCTTGTTCTATTACTCTTACTATTCCTTTTGCACTCAGTAAAAGGTGAAAGACCACACCTATTAAAATTCAAATTATTAAGCTAAATATTTAAATTCTACTTTTTTATTTTCATCACAATATTGGTGTCAAACTGAATTCTAATAAATATGAAAAACACGTTGACACTCATAAACAATATGACTCCACACATCAATCATTTCCAAGAAGGTGGAGCTAGTTTACTTGCATTGCTGTACTGCAATTCATGATTGGTCATACGGATTTGAATCAAACTGCAAATGCAGGTTCAGTACAAAGTTCTGAGGATGTCTGCACAAGGGTATGCTCACTGTGTATCTTGGATAAATCCGGGAGAAATAAAAATGACATTCACTAGATGGCATGTTAGAGTCGAAACGTCCTTTTCCATCCATTTTCGAAGTTGAAATGTAAAAGATTTGGTGATTTTAATGTAAAGTGTGGTTAATGTGTCTCCTTTAAAACCCTCCACTGCCATCATAAATATTGTCATTCAAATCGAACGCTTTGAATTTAAATTTAAAATGATATACTATGATATGTCAACATATTCATCAAGTTAATTTATTTTACTTTGGTGCCACAATGATTGTCTAAAACAATTATTTTCCCTCTGTATGATTGCTGAATATTTTCTATATTTTTCAAATGCATTCATAAAAACAGAAATGCATAAGTCTAGGTAAAATGATAAAATATATTCGCATGGCAACATAATTTTTAAGAGATAAAAATGATAGGTCAGTTTTTTTTTTAATCTATTGTGATAAGTTTGATTCCTGTGAGAAAAGTAAACAGCAGAAAAATTTTATTGGCCAAGTGGACTACGTTGATGCAATGAGGTCAAGCGGAACCTGTCTGGCATTCGATCATATGTTTGAACGAAAACTCAAATGCAGCTGTGTGTATAAATAGTGTTTGTCTGCTCACAGAGCAGAGCGATCGAGTGGAAGTGCCTGTGTGTAAATCTGACTGCCTGTGGTCATGTGCGTGCACGAGGTCAACCAAAGTCTGGCTGTGTTACCTCACACGTACTATCTAATCACAGAGAATATTGAGATTGTGGATAAAATGTACACTTTAAAGGTCTGAATAGGTCCTGCAGGAATTTAAATGTTGCTACATGTTTACCCAGAATAAATCCCAGAATAAATCGTCCTGTCATATTAGTCTGACAAGATATTGTGTAAAACAATAACACTAACCATATCCCTACATTCACACATATTCCAACTGTGATTGAATTTGAATCTCAGTATTGTTTATCCTGTGTCCTAGAATACTAAACCTGGTGACCCGTCAGGGAGCTACTTGGGCAAACACTCTGGGCTCACTAGGTGAGTGTGTCAGTTACTGTCCTTATGAATGGACTGCGTTTCTACTGCGTTTTTAAATATTTGTTCATTCATTTATTCATTCATTCTTTTTTGGTATCATCTCAGCAGGCATCCACTCAGTCACACCTAGGCACAATGTAAAGTAGCCAGTTCAGTTATTATTTAACGGCATGTTTCGGTGAATTTCGTTGGTTAGTAAATTACATTAAAGACGGAGAAAGATCAGATGATTTATCTTGCGGGTTTATAAGGGATGTGTAGGATTTTATGCCATTTTTCGATTCTCCTTCCCCATGTTGACATAGTTATGTAACTGCTGTCCTTCCTTTTGTTTGTGTTCATATGGTTGCTCTTATGATTAATGACTAATTTATCTAATAACCATTCCTCTTTCTCTTTGGCTGGTAAATCCCTTCTCTACGTAGACATTGTGTATTGCAGTACAACAGAAATCTGAAGCATTAAGCACATACAGTACCAGTCAAAAGTCTGGACACATCTTCTTCAATGTTTTTCTTTATTTCTATAATTTTCAATAATGTACATTAATACTGAAAACATCCAAATTATGATAGAACATTTATGGAATAATGTCGTAAACCCAAAATATATATTTGTTTGTTCCAAACATTTAGCTTTGATCACATCCTGGCTCACTCATGACATTCTCTCACCTGGAATGGTTTTCAAATCACAGGTGAGCCTCGTCAAGAGTTTATTTGTGACATTTCTGGCCTACCTAATATGCTTTAGACCATCAATTGTCTTGTGCAGAGGAGGGGTGTAATAACACACTTTGTGCTATTACTGATAACAAATATAACAAAACTACTGTATTGTTCAGTTCAGCCTTTATTTGTCATATATATATTACCGCACAGTGAAATACTTTATTCTTCACATATCCCAGCTTTCTTAGTAGGCAGGGGTCACGGCGCAGGGTCAGGCATTTTTACGGTGCGCCTGGAGCAGACAGGGTTAAGTTGGGGCTCAAACTTCCAACCTTCCGATCAGTAGCTCAGAGCCTTAACCTACTGAGCCACCACTGCCACTGGGTATGAATCCATATGGTATAAATCCATATCATGGCAAGGAACAGTCAGTAAAGTAAAGACAAAAGACAGTCCATCAATACTTGAAAAAATTTCAAGAACTTTTAATGTTATCCCCAAGCCCAAAGTGCAGTCAGTCGCCAAAGCCATCAAATGCTTAGTCAAAATTGAGGGCACATTTAATTGGGGTAGCACATGGCAACCACAGCATTTTCAGTAACATGCCATCCCATCTGGTCAGTACTTAGTGGGATCATTATTTGTTTTCCAACAGGACAATGACCCGAAACATGCCTCTAGGTTACGTAAGAGCTATTTGTCCGGGAAGTGATGGAATGCTGCGCCAGATCACCTGCCCTCCACAATCACCTTATCAAAATCTAATTGAGATGGTTTGGGATGCGTTTGACCGGAAAGTGAAGGAAAATCATCCAACAAGTACTCAACACCAATGGGCAGCCCTTCAAAAAACATTCCAGGTGTCGACCTCATGAGGCTTACTGAGAGAATGCCAAGAGTGTGCAAAGCTGTTACCAAGCAAAAGCGGGCTACTTTGAGGAATCCTAGGAATTCTAAGTTACTTTACACGTTTTATTGACTGCATAATTCCATATTTGTTCTGTCATAATTTCAGTGTCTTCACTATTAATATATAATGCTGAAAACAATAAGAATATCGAAAAAACACTGACTAGGGAGGTGTATCCAAACTTTTGACTGGTAATGTATGTACATAAACAAGACTATAAAAATCATAATCTTGACTTGTAGTATGCAGGAAATATTAAGAATAATAACGAAATGAACAATTTTCTGTGTACATGCACAGCTCTATTATACAGTGTGTTCGGTGTGATCATCGAAAAAACCAGAGGAGCAGAGGATGATCTAAACACCGTGGCTGCTGGCACAATGACTGGCATCCTCTACAAATCCCCAGGTAGGCAAACAAGGGGGTATTTATAAAAAGTAACAGGTTCCTGCCAGGAAAAATACAGACTCAAACAAGGCACAGGACAAAATTGTGGTACAAACCAATGATGTAAGCTGTGATCTGGTGCTGCAACAATGAGACATTGTGTAATTGTGCATGTTTATGGGTAATTGATAAGCATTTCCCTGTTATTAATATTTACCTTGTTATGCTGCACAACTGGAATTTTAAATCTTTTCTTGGAAAAAAAGATTCAATCAGTTTTTTTTTTTTTTTTTTTTTTTTTGCCTGGTCACTTAAATGGATTAAAAACAGAAGTAGAACTAAAGAAGATATAATTAAGGTTAGTATAATCTCATGAGGATATAGAGAGCTTTTGTTGTTAAATAATGTACAGTACAGTAGTCACAAGACCAAGAACAATGTGAATTCCATGAATAGGCAGGGTTTTTTTTTGTCCAGGAAGCTGATGCACATCAGGGTTTTGTGTGTGTGTGTGTGTGTGTGTGTGTGTGTGTGTTAGTGAGAGAGACAGAGAGAAATACCTTTTTTTTTTTTTTTTTTTAGATCAGTAAAATGTTTTGAAATGTCAAGGGGAAACACTAACCAAAACATGTGCTAAAAATTTTCCCAACTACATTTGAGGAAGTTTAAAATATGTGTGTATTTAAAATATGTGGAATTAGGTAATTATGTAACAACAACAATAGTCCATTGTTATTTTAAGACACAGAGGTTCCTCTAATAGTTCTTGCAAGAACAGTATTGTCAAGTGCATTTGTAAAACCCATATATATATATATACTGTATATATTTCTACTATTATTGGACACACCTTCTAATTTCATTGTGTTTCCTGATTTTTATGTCTTTCTACTTTGTAAAACAATACTGAAGGCATCCAAAATATGCAATAATCTCCTTTAAACAGTTAATACTGAGATGTATCTGCTACTTATGCTCTGTAAAGCCTTCATAACAGTTCTAATCTGAGGTGCTGGTAGTTTTTTGAGGCTGGTAACTCTAAATGAACGTCTCCTCTGCAGCAGAGTTAAGTGTGAGAAGTTCTTGCCTCTAAACCTAATAACTGGTTATACCACCTTGGCGGCAACAACTAAAATCAGGCGTTTGCTGTGGAGGTATTTTGGCCCAACCTTATTTGCAGAATTGTTTTTAATGAGCCACACTGGAGGGTTTTCGAGCATGAATGACCTGTTTAAGGTCATGCCACAGCATCTCAATCGGATTTAAGTCTGGAGGTCGACAAGGCCACTCCCAAACCTTTTTTCATTTTATTTATTTATTTTTTTTGAGCCATGCAGATGTGGACTTGCTGGTTTCGTGCTCTTGAACTTGAAGTCACAAACTGATGGCCGGACATTCAGGATTTTCTGATAGAGCGCAGAATTCATGGTTCAATCCTTTATGGCAAGTCTTCCGGGTCCTGGACATCACACTACCACCACCATGTTGTTTGATTGTTGGTAGATTTACACCAGACGTAACCGGATCCACACCTTCCCAAATGTTCAACTTTTGTGTCTTCAGTACACAGTGCTTAAGGTCTTGGGTATAATCAAGATGTTTTTGGGCTAATGTGAGACGAGCCTTTGTGTACTTTTTGGTGAGCAGTGTGACTTTCGCCTTGGAACTCTTTCATGGATGCCATTTTTTCCCAGTCTCTTTCTTATTTTTGAATCATGAACACTGACCTTAACTGAGGCAGGTGAGGCCTGCAGTTCTTTAGATGTTGTTCTGGGTTCTTTTATAAGCTCCTGGATGAGTCATTTTTTTTGCTCTTGGAGTAATTTTGGTAAGCCGGTCAAGTCAGCTTATTAGTAGCTGCTTTTAAAATAGGTTATTTAATCAAATTGTTCATAAATTCACTTATACTCAACATTTTGATTTTAGGATATAACAATGCGCTCTTAGGTCAGGTATTTTACATGACCTCACCGTGGCCTGCTGCGGATATGTTTGCTCTAACCTCGGTTTCGGAACATATTGTATGAGACAAACTGATACTGCAGGAAGAACTAACACACATTGATCTGTCCATTCATCTTTTGAAGGTTCAGTTTTCATAGTCTACTTGCCCTTTTTTGGAGTAAGCCGTGCTGTGTTGCACGTTTGTTTGTGCTTCTTGAGGATTTGGGCACCTTGTAGATCAGCTGTCTGTGCCTGCCGCATATACACGGTAAACTATCTTGTTGATTGGCTCTATTGAGTGACTTGTATAGCCATGCCCACTTCGAGGGGAAAAGCGCTATTTTCGATATGAATTCTGTCCAGCCAGTTTTGCATCTGGCTGGACATACAGACAGGCATACAGACAGAAATTTTTCTGAGACTGGTTTCTGGTCCTCCAATGTATGAAACGTAAAGATGTCACATAAATATTGAGTTCTGACCAATGTACAGACAAAAGCTTCCTTTTACTTACAGTATTTGGATATGTTTAAATAACTCATACTGCCTATCAGTCTCAATCACAGCTGATCCTTCAGTTAATTAAAGGTACGTCCTATATATCCTATTTATATTTAGAAGAATCTATTGGCAAAATTTGGTAGTTTGTGTTTTTAAAAAAAAGCTACATTGTCCTGTTAGACAATACACTTACTCTTACACACTCATATAAGCTCTATTAAAGTCATGAATTCTCTTGCACTTAATTTACCTCGTTATTTCCTCAGATATTGCTACAATCAGTTCCAAATTTCACATTTCCTCTTCCTTGCAGAGCTCACTATTACAAAGCCCTTCCATCAGATGGTCATTGGACAATCATGTGGTCGAATAAATAATGTTGAAACAGTCAACGTTCAAATGTTTCTTTCTAAAAATCATGGTGATTCTGAACAGCCTGGTCAGGAACAGTTTGATGTGAGATGTTGAGATCCTGGTCCATCTGCACAGAAGCAGAACTATTGTACATTTGAGAATATGTGTTGCAGTATAATGTTTGGCGGCTTCTTAACACACATTTCAATCAATTAAAAAAAAGATGAATTAAATATTAATAGCGGATATGCCATAAAGTAAAGATATCCAGCAGTCATGTGATGTATACTAAGCCACTTACTGTCAAAAGTATTACTGTGAATGGTGATGATCAATCATTCACCAATTTAACCCCCTTCAGATCTTCATAAATGTTCTTTAAAAGTTATTAGCTCCATGTTGAAATCATCGTTTTCTGGAATGTGACATCAAAGAACATTCTGCATCTAGTCTGTATCTGGAAAGACCGAAGGTTTTCCAACAGAACATTACCCAAAGCATCACACTGCCCCACCTGCTTGCCTTCTTCCAATAGCCTTGTGCCATCTTTGTGCAACCAGCCATCCATATGATTTAAGAGCTCTTTGCTCTGTTGTCCAGTTGTAATGCTTATGTGCTCATTGTAGGTGCTTTTTAGTATGAGCACCCCGGACGCAATAAACTGTAATGTGCTGTGTGTCCTGGCCCCTTCTGTCACAACCAGCATTCAATTTTACAGCAGTTTGAGCTACAGTAGCTATTCTATTGGACCAGACTACATGGGTCCACATGCATCAGTGAGCCTTGGCTGCCCATGACCCTGTCATTGGTTCACCAGTTTTCCTTGCTTGGAGCACTTTTGATAGGTCCTGACCACTACAAACTGGGAACTTCCCACAAGTTACGTAAATTAAGACATTTTATTTGAACACCAGATTGTCACCTGTTTTGTTTTAGATTTATACTTATTTTTATATATATTAGATGCTTGCTACCATGAGAATCACAACTAAATGTCTCTAAAACCTGAATCGTATGAAAAGTGTGAATTGTTTATTGTGCAAGGCAGCTAGGAGCTAAAAAGAATATTAACATATTAACATAATTGAAGGCAGCAACTCATCTTTAGACATACCACATAGAATAAGTAGGGTGTCTGTGTATTATTAAATTAAATAAAAGAATTTCTATGAGTAGAAAGCTAAAGAATAATACACTTATTATTATTCAGATTGTATTGTATTTAGTGCGGCCTAAGCTCATGTCGGAGCCTCTTAGAAGCTACCACAAAATAATTATGCTGTTATGCAGAGAGGAAACGACACAGCTGATTTTTGCCAGTCAGCTGAAAGGTGCGGCCAAAGTTCCAGATCAGATAAGACCGTCATGAGGGCAACAAACAGTGCAGCACGTTTCCCATCGACCTCAGTGACACTCAGCCTGCATTTTGTCTCATGCCATCAAAAACAACATGAATTGTTTTGTATTCCCTTGTAAAGTTGGAAATCATGTAGAAAATATAGTAGTTAAGCTGTTAAGCCCTTTTTATTAGCTTCCTAAAAGTTTTTTTTTACAAATATACCAAGGTCAAAGTCTCTTACTGTGAATGCTGTATACTTGGAACAGTTCTTTGTTTTTGACATCAGACGACAGCTGAGAAAACAGACATGCTGCCAAGATAAAGGGCCATGGAGAGGTAGTGGACTATTGATTGATTAGTGCTGAGGTTGTTGGGGTTGTTGTAGACATATAGTAAGTTTCCATAACTTGTTTAACATTGCTCTATTATACAGAGCCTCTGGAAAAAATATATTGTGAAAAAGTTCGTTTTCTTTTGTACTTTAAAAAGTGAAATACCTTCTAGATTTGTCACACATAAAGTGAAGTGCACTGCCTGGCCAAAAAGTAAATCACACACTGTATTTCATCGGTCCACCTTCTGTCTTCATTACCACTGTGGAATTGTTTCAGTAAGCTTATGCAATGTCACAACATTTATTTCTGTCTAGAGTCACATTTATTTCTTTCCAAGATCTTGTATTAACGATGGGAGAGTTGGACCACTGTGTAAAGTCTTCTCCAGCACATCTAAAAAAAATTCTCAATTGGACTCTGTGGTGGCCAATCCATGTGTGAAAATAATGATGTATGCTCCTTAAACCACTTTCACAATTTGTGCTCGATGAATCCTGGCATTGTCACCATGGAATATGGGAAGAAAAAAATCCACTGATGCACTCAACTTGGTCCTTTACCACGAATTACTGCATCAAGGTGGCATGGCATTGAAGAGATCAGCTGAGGCGTTATTGAAGTCCAGGTTGCTTTAACAGCAGCCTTCAGCACATCTGTATTGTCAGATTGGTTGTTTCTCATCTTTCTCTTGACAATAGATCATGTATTGAGGTGTGTTGGCTGGCCAATCAGTCAGTCATATCATGGTCAGCAAGCCATTTAGTGGTAGTTTTGGCACCATAGGTAGGTACTACTGTAAGTCCTGCTGGAAAAGGGAATTGACATCTCCATAAAGCTTTTCAGCAGACTGAAACATGAATGACGTGCTCTAAAATCTCCAGGGAGACAGCTATGTTGACTTTGGACTTGATAAAATCTGAAAAGAGCAACAATCCAATTCTTTCCAGTTCCTTTTCTCCTTAGCCCAGGTAAGACACATCTAATGTTGTGTCTGGTTCAGGAGTGGCAGTTATAGCCTCTTTCCTGAAGACGTCTGGGCTCTTGATGCACAGACTCCTGCCTCACTCCACTTGTGGAGCTTTCCCAAGTTCTTGAATCAGCTTTGTTTCTCCTGTTCTTTGTTATCTCTTGTTGCTTGTGCATATTTTTCTACCACCCTTTCCTTTCCAGTCAACATTCCATGAATATGCTTCTATACAGCCCCTTCAGTGGCTTATCCTCCATGTGTGGCTTATCCACCCATTATCCTCACTTTTTTGAGGTGAGTGTTACCGGTGAGATTTTTATATTGAAATTCTAATACCAATAGTGTAAATGTATCAAGTACTAAATGTTTTTTAGAGGTTTTGAGGTCTGTGTAAAAGTGATTATTGTTAGCAGGTAAGATGTACTGTAGATATGACTGTGTAGAAACCCAGGTCCAGAATTAACGGGTGCACAGAATTAGGCATAAAATAAGTAGAGGCTTGGAGGGCTTGCATAGCTCTTGGTTCCTCCTAGAGTTATCAGGACTTTCCCAGTAGTGGGTGTGGAGTACATGAAGTGCTACTTCAGAACTCTATCAGATTTTATGCTATTGCCAGTCAGTGAGTGAGGGGGTAAGTGGTGGCGGGGGTGGGGTTCGGGGGTTCTATCTCCCTGTCTGTGTGTCCATCCAAAATTCTATTTAGTTTATAGAATTTGATTTTGGAATTGATCCGAACAGGGACAAGGTCACAGCGAGGTCAATGTTTAAGGATTTATTGAAGTGTATTTGAGCCATACAAACTAGTAACAGTGATTAAATTTGTTGGTGATGGAAAAGTTCTCCTTTTTTAAAAATAATCAAAATGCTCATGATCATGATGCAGTCCCTTCAAATACTATAGTATATTTGTGTGTTTTGCAGGTGGTCTGCGTGGAGCCGTTCGAGGAGGTGTGGTTGGTTTTGCATTATCGGGACTGTACGCCTTGTACAATAACTGGGACCATATGAAAGGCAGCTCCCGCTACTGAGAAAAGAAGGATGAGAGTGGTTCTACCATGTGGAACTGGTAAATGTTGAAGTCTGGTACTTGGGTCAATCCAATACTGATAAAGATTTTATCAAGAATAAAATGTTCACTTAATGCAAATTATTAATAAATCTTCACAAAAGGCAAGTGCTGCGCTTCTATTAACAATAATCCATTAACAGCTTGAAAGGTGTGTGACTTTTTCCATGTGATATAAATGAGTGCAAATGTTTCTTCGAAAATGAAGAAACCAACAAAGAATGGGAAAAATCATATTTAGATATGGGTTTGTATATAAACTGAAACTTGATGGTACTTTCCACTTTTTAAACATTTCCACCAGAAACCAGGAAGAGTACAATTGTGTTTTGTGGTTCATTAGTATATCTGCATGCACTTCATCTTTAAGACTTGTTATAATTAAATATAATAATTTTAATAGTTTATTTTTTTAATAGCACAGTGGTTCAGTTCCTTCCTTTGTGGGTTTCAGAGGCTTCACACACCCCCATGGATGCTCATGGATGCCTATCTGTTTCTAAAATGTAGGATCATTGGGATAAAGATTAAGGAGAACATGATCAGAATATTTCTTCATTTGCACTGGCAGTTAAATTTCGCTTTGTGGAAATGCTTTTTTGTGAATGGACAATAAATGTGACCTTGTGCCTTGTTTTTATCTTCTAATTGCTTTCTGTATCAGCACAACAGGTAATGAGGAGGAAATTGCCATCATGTTATAAACTAAGTACAATGTGTTGTAAGCATAAAATTGTATGTCCTGAAATTAACAAAAATAAATGACTGACATGCATCTAGATAAAGTTTTGAATAATTCATGTGTATTCCATGATTCAGTTCTTACTGAGTTTATTTAGTCTTTCACTGTGAATGCAAAATCCACCTGGTCCTTTTCCAGCCTTCAACTGTTCAGGGTCAGTGTAGAATTTTGTATCTGCACAACACAATCTGCTGAATACACTGTGTAGGCTACTTTGCTTAAATATTTTCCCCCATCATTTCCCCAGTAGCATAAGCACTCAGATACCCGTTACTGCTATTTTGTGAATTTTACACTACTGAATTTAAATATTGGGTATTCATTTCAACCCATACCATTACAAACCATGTACTACTGAAATGTGTTTAACTCAAGTAAATTATTTGAATAATTTGAGATTTATAGTCAAGAACCTTTTTTCTTATTTACAGATTTAGACTATGTAACAGTAAAGATTTATTGTTCAGATTTTTCTGTTAAACTATTCAATTATTTACAAATTCTAAATGACATGCATTTAAAGCCTTAGAGATCTGCTCTTCTGTTCACATCAGGTTCATCTATTCATTTTACATAATATGATCATGTAAAGCACTTTCTGCACAAATATTGGTAGAACATGCATGCAATGACTGATAGAAAATTGTGCATGTCCACTTCTGACAAAGTGACAAACTATTCTCTGGGAACGAGTCAGTTTCTTTACCTAAGCAGTTTTGCCGGTTAGAAATCTGCTGAATACACTGTGTAGGCTACTTTGCTTAAATATTTTTTCCCCCATCAGTTCTCTTCTCAGTCAAAAGGAAACAACTGGTTGTCTTTTACTGGAACAATATTTAACTCAAATTAACATCTCAAAATAGTTATTTGTCCTCACTACAAATTACAATCAGAACATAAAAATTCTCAGTCAACACAAGCCCGGAAAGAAAAATATTCTTACAATAAGAGACTTGCAAAATATATTTATTAGGAGTTAGATTGTGGTACACAGAGCAGAGGACAAAGTATATAAGCAATTATAATTCAAATGGCACAGAAGTAGGATTGGTTTGTGATGCATATATGTGTAGCGGTTGCAGCACCTCAGAATGAGACGGCCTTAAAAAGAGGCCCGAATAAAACACTAGCTAAAAGTGGTTATTAATGTTACATATTTCATGTATTGCACCAAACCCTTGGTCCTTTTAGGATGAGCTGGCAACATTTTATTATCCTCTTGTAAGGTTTCCTAGTAAATCTGCTTAAAATGTAATATTTGGTTTAATATTTAATGAACTGCACAGAACCATGTCCTCAAGACAGAGCCATCTAAAATGACAAGAAAAGACAAGCAGTTATACTTTAACATATTTCCTAATGAACTCACGCTGTATTCAGGAATTATGGCTCAGTCTAAATGTACACACCACACAGGCACATTTAGAATAAAACCTGTACTGCTTGTTTATCTAATGGTTGTGCTTATTTCTTTAAATGTGCAGCTCTCTTTACCATTAGATGCAATTCTAGCAAGTAATTTCAGCTTTCCGTACTAGAAGAAAAGTACATCTGGTCAACAATCCAGAACATATTCGCTACCATTCATTTTTTAAGGAGGGGAAGCGGCTTCCTAATTCAAAAGACAAAATATGCCAATAAACCAGATTTTCTTCTGTGGGTGTACAATAAGCTGTAATACGCAAATAAGGTCAAAATGCATGATGTAAAAAATAGCTTTATTATTCCCAATGATCTAAATTTATACCCCATGACTCCATCAGTCTTGAACTGCTCTTTTGTTCACATAGAACGATCAGGTTCATCTATTCATTTTACATAATATGATAATTTAAATCAGTGTCTGCACAAATATTGGTATGGATCGCTTTCTGTACTTTAATTAAACAATTTGGGAGTACATGGTTGCTTAAAAAGCCTTATTCTCTCTTGAGAGTGCAGGGTTGAGCAAGTGCTTATGGATCAACTAAAATAGAGAGAGTTAGACCATGAATCAGATAGAAATTTGAAAATAAGGCAACGGAAGATTTTGTGTGGGATCATCAGCAATTCAGTAGCTTCACCAAGGGATTGCTGAACATGGTTCAGTTTTCACATCTGGAAAAAAAAAGTTATTTGAATTAATCCAAAATAAAGCAGAAATTCCATTTTCAACCAAAACATACTTTTACAGGGAATTTCCTGTTCCATAACTAGTGCTAGCTCTCACCTGGATGGGTGTGCGATACAGCCACTTCTCCTTGTCCCCATCAAGCTTGAGACAGGAAAATAAATCACATACACTGGGAAGACCAAGTCTATCCTGTAAAACATGAAGAAAAAAAATCACGTCACATTACATAATTTAATAATTAAATAAATTGTACAGTACATTTCAAAGCCCTTTTCACCTCATCTACCCTCTTGTCCTACCTGTGCATTGGCCCGCTTGCGTAGGAGCCATTTGTCCTCTTCAGTGTCTAGCTCTAGTGTCTTCTGCTTGCTAGAGGTCTCTGTGCATTTCTTTTCAGGCAGCACCCAATTCTCAGATTTCAAAACTTCGTGGAAGGGACTCTCGGAATCTTTGAGCAAATTAACGTACAAGTTCTTCTCTTCAGTTGTGGATTTCTCTTTTGCCACCAGCTTGCATGGAGAAATCCAGTCTGACAGAGAGGACTGAAACGGAGCTTCTACTTTTTTGCTGGGATGGAGCCAGGCGTCCAGGATGGCCTGCACCTTCTGTTCCTGCTGCTGTAACATTGCTGGTTTACTGGTGGCATTCTTATCCATGGGCATGCCATTCTTGTCTCTGCCCTCTTTTTTAAGCAGCCAGGCACTCAGAGCCTCCTTCCCGCAGTTGGTGTCGCACACACACTGAGCAAAGCTTGAACATGTCTCGTTGGCTTTGCAAGTTTTTTCTATAGGAATTGCTTGCTGAAGCCAGACCTCCACTGGATCAGGACGCACAGAAGTGGGAGCGGGGGTAATAGGAGTAGCAGGACCCGAAGACGGGGGTGTTTTCAAACACTTGAGCTTGCCCAGGTTCTCAATCTCCACTCCTTGGACACGTGAAGTGCAGCACGAGCCGCAGTCGGACTTCACAAGCCACTCGCTGGCGCAGAAGTTCTCAGTAAAGGGTTTGAACACCTTCTTCCACTGATCTGCGTCAGAAACAGGGCTTGCCTCCATCCACTTGCTGGTTTTGGGGGTGATGAGCCAGTCGTCGAGAGTCTCAGTGTTCGTTTCATCATCATTCTCCATTTGGACCTCCTCGATTTCCTCTTCCTCCAGGTCTCTCTCCTCAATCTTCTCAATGGAGAAAACAGAACTGCTGGTGCTGGCGTTGCTGCTAGTTCGTTCACGTGCAGGTGACTTCTTCAGGAGCCACGTCTCTAGATCTTTAAGTTGACCCCAGGCCTTTTGGAAGTCAAAGGAGACAAGTGGGCGATGTACCTGGAAGAAAAGGGACCCGTGAAAATTAACTAATCTTTGTCCCCTCAGGCAGAAGTCATAGTAAATTGTATCACAAATCTTTGGTATCAGTTTCCTTAAGCTTGGCAAATTTTAAACATCCTTGAACATGACTGACTGTGAATGAATGGAGACAGTTGTTCTGCAGCAGGACTCCTGGGAACATTCTGTCCTCCCTTTAATCTTGGTTTCTAGCTATCCCTGAATATAGATTTTAATTATTAATGCTGCTGATGACGATTATGTTGTATTTGTAATAGCCCTCAGTACATTAGTCATTTTCAAGCACATTCGATTTCCCATGGGGCTATAGTGACACATTAGCAGTTTGAGACTTGTGACTGTGAGAGGGCATATATGTAAGTCATCATATCCCTGATAACTCCTTAAACAGTACATAAACATCAATATACACACAACCAACTAGAAAACTAACATTAGCCAAATTAAACCAAGTTTCCAAACTGAAAAGTTTCCAGTTGCAATGTTGTTTCTTGCAAATATTTTTTATTATTTTACTCAAGTAAATTTTTTTTTTTTAAATCAACTCAACTCCGAGTTAATCAAGATAACTCAATACCATAATGATAATTATTGCCATTCAAAAAGAGATAACCATTGTTCAAAATCACAAATAAAACATTAGCCATTGAATATAAAGATCAGTGGAAGATAGCTGAAGAATTTGTCAACAGCTATGTAACCTGCCTCAAGAACTCACCTGAAGATTCTCTCTAGGGGTTAACAGCCAATCCTGAGGATTATTGCTGAACTGGTATCCAGTTGGTGCACTGGTCACAGGAGCGTTGGTGACCAGCCACTCGGCAAGTGGGCCTCCCCACTCCTGATCCAGCTTCTGTAAAAGAAAAACAGTGAGGCTATTTATGCTGTAACATGAGGAGCTGGTAAACCTAAAAGTAGCTGTACATGTAAGGTTGTGCAATCGAAACCAGTCAAGTGTAAAGGACAAACCTGTCTCTTTGTGGCGATGGGGCAGTTCTGTGCAAGCCAAGTCTCCTCAGCAGAGCTTGATCTCTGACTGGTCAGGCTGGGGACAGAGGTCTTCAACATCTGCTGATGTAGGAAGATTAATGAGTGCCATGAACGCACAGGTACAACTAAGCACATTTTCTTCGTGTTAGTCAGAAAGTACACAGTGTAGTGCCAAAGTCAATTTACACACAACACCAAAGTTAATAATAGCACCTCATGGTACTTTAAGCATTTAAAGCAGTACACCAACAATTTAAAAGCAAAGGGGGGGCAAGGAACTGAATTTAACAGAATATGTTTCAATAAAAAAAAAAAAGTAAAGTGCAAACCTGAGTGGAAATGGTGCCAAAAGAGGTAATAGCTTGACGCAAGGAGCGAGCATCAGCTTCAAAACTCATCTCTGGGGTTTCTTCAGGACTCAGATTCAAACCTGATAACCTGCACGAGACACAAACATTGCTTAAGTTCCATGCCTCTTTGAATTGCGGATAAGAACTGAAGCTTAAATCACAACAGTGCTGCTATTGAACATTCTGCCTCGAAAACAATAATTTAGCCAGGTGAAGCAAACATGCCGAAAGAATCCATTGTGAGCTGTGGCTTACTTTTCCAAGCAGCTAGTGAACTGGCTGGTGAGGTTGTTGTTGTTGGAATTTTGCAGCTGATGGATGAGGATGTCAAACTGGCCCCGGAGCTGCATCCACACACAGACATATGCAAAAATAAAAACAACTTGAGTATCACCATCTAGCACAAACACTCTCAGGCTTTTAAATTTACTATGTCTGATCAGTACAGGATTAAAAAAATAATAATAATAATAATAATAATAAAAAACATTAACAGGGTTGAGATTAATGATACTGACCCAGTGGAGTTGCTGTAACTGCTGCTGCAGAGCTTCTGCCTTCAGGTGCTCCAACAAATCGATCTGCTCGAGAAGCCAAACCTCACGTGAGCGAAGAGTCTCCAAATGTCTGCTGATGCAGCTGTGCAGCTGAGACTTCACCTGAACAGAAACAGTGTTAGAGCAGAACGGAAACAAAATATAAGTACAGAAAAAAGGAGAAGCAAGTCATACAAAGAAAGTGTCCAATGTCTAATCATAGAGCACGTACAATCCCTGCTTTCTGTATTCTGTGATGAAATAATATTTGTTACATACAATTTCCCACTGTCTCCAAAAAAATAAGAAATAAAGCTCTTAAAAACTAATAAATGATTGTTCAACGAAGAAAACTAAAAAAATTCTTTCATTATTGAAATACCTAGCTTTCCTCCAGTTCCAGGTTAGATGCGTTCATGAATAAATTTTAAGTCTTAAATGAGCCAAGCTTTTGAGAATTTGCTCTGGGAGAAACGTTCACCAGTCAAAGGCAACACGCAATATGAAGCTAAATGTTCACGTACATCCTATTTTTATACGAGGAGGGTGAATGGTTCTCCATGGCGGTCACGTTAAACCCGTCAACAATGTACCGTAGATGAATCTTCAAGGATTAGAATGAGGTAGCAATTATTAACCAATCCCATGTCACTGGTGTATTGTAATGTCATCCTAACACACAAGTCACACCAGACCTTTACCACATGATACAACATGCACGAGGGTGTGGGAGAACTAGGGGTTATCACGTCATTTGCTGTCTGCTTCTGATAAAAATACCCCCCTCTCTCTAACTGCACCACAATGGATTAGCCACAGTGTCCAGATAAAGATCACCTAAACAACTGTGTTTACAGCAGAAAGCACAAAATACCAGGGAGCCAATGATGTGTTAAGCTGGGTGGGGAAATACTGACACCACCAACAGAAGAAGGGGGAAAAAAACAAATGCAGAACAATGCAGAAATACAAAGAGGAAGGATCTTCAAGAATCAAAGAATTAGCATAATAAACGGCTTTATGTGCCAAGACAGCAATGGACTTAAGACATACTTAAACCCTCTCACCTCTCTAGAGTTGCCCCTGAGCAGGGCCTCAGCTTTAACCACTCCAGCTATGGCCTCCTCCAGCTGTGCCCGAGCCTGAACACACTGCCGCAGGGCCGCATTCTCTCGCTCTCCTGGTGGAGACATTCTGCAAAAAAAAAAAAAAAAACTAAGTTCATCATGTGCAATCTGTTTTACCTGCTGCAAAACCAACACTGAGTTGACAGATCAGTTTTAATGTATGGTTTCTATGTGCATACTGTGAAAATGGTTCACATGTACCGTGTGAACATCTTCATCACAATATAGTGTTCGAACCAAGTTTAGCAAAGTTTCACTTTCTGCTCTCTCTCATGAGAAATCAGGATTTATCAATTTCTGTTGAAACAGAACCAGTTTCTGTCGTTTTATACAACAGCATGACTAAAATCACAGGGTACATAATGTTCCAGCCACATTCAGGTACAAAACATTTTCAACAAATGTAGAAATTATTACAGAACCACATCAGATCCACCAATAATTAGTCAAATCAGATTGAAGACAAACATGCGATACAGCTAACTTCATTTAATTTTGAAAATAAGCAGACAAACACATGAGAGTCCATGCTGAGAAAACTGCAAGTCATCTGTTCTTTAACTAACATCCACTTTAAACATAAACTCACTGAAAGCCCAGACTATTACTTTATGACTGTAAAATGTAGATTACATGAATAACCAGACAGTTACTCTATCACTTTTTCGTGCCGAAGGAAAGGGTCATGGCCAAGGAGACAAAGGCCTGGACAGAATAAGGACAAAGCAAATGAAAAAGGACAAATTTACCTAAATGTTAAGTCTAATGTCTGCATCGCTGAGCATTTTAATATTACTGCCAGTGAAATACTTTACAATAACTTTACAACAACGCCATTTCAGTCACAGCAGCCCACGTTATTTATAGACAGATAACTTTATTAAACCGACGGAAAATGTAGTTCAGTAAACCGGAACTAATGAAAACTCGAACTGCACCGAGTGACAGCTCGACTCTTACATCAACACTTCTGGGTGTGTGCAGATAAATTCTTCTTCCTAAAGTCTCTGTGTGTGTGTGTTAACGGATTTGCATGCAGTGTGGTGTGTGTGTGTGGATTGAGTCATACCTGGTTTGCTCAATCTGCTCAGAAACACACAACCGCGACTCCTCAACGGTGCTTTGTCCCCGTTAATCCCAAAACACAGCTCGAATTTTCGACATTTTATCATTTATACTGCACTACCGGCCCACGTTGAAGAGCTGCGGCCCATACAGCCAGTGACAGCCAATCACAGAGCAAAAAACGTATTCGTCATAGTGCGGGAGGGCTGGAAAAAATCTTATCTCGGACGAACCACAGCTACGTCGGCATCGTGCGCGAGATGGCCGCCACAAGCACGGCTGCATTCCGCACGTACATCAATGGTTGCCAGTTCTACACTTCTTACTACCAGTCCTGCATTTTAAAAGCACGCTAAAGCAAGACCGCTCTTTAAAATAAAAATTAAAAAAAAAAGTACACTAGACGAAATTATAAATCTTTACTACTAATCAGGGCTTGACATTGGCACCCGCCCACCCGCCAAATGCGGGTAAAATTGGGCTGTGGCGGGTAATAACTTTAGT
>JAQMYL010000038.1:24063899-24076060 GCA_030014365.1 Clarias pachynema
GCAAGTCACAGCATCTTCAACTCTACCACCCTCAGCTCTGCGTCCTGTCTTTTTGTCAGTTGCAGTAGTATTCTAGTTCGTCCCAAAGGTGCTCAATGGGGTTGAGGTTCGGGCTGCCAGTCAAGTTCTTCCACACCATGTCTTTATAGTCATTGATTTGTGCACTGGGGCTCAGTCATGTTGTAATAGAGAGGAACCTTCCCTAAACTGTTGCCACAAAGTTAGGAAGCATAGCAATGTCCAAGATGTGTTGGTATGATGAAGCATTTAGATTACTGGGGATAAAGGTTGGCCAAATACTTTTGTCCATATGGTGTATTTATTCTCCTCTACCTTCTCTGCCTTTGCTCCTTATAATGTTACTCCTTACTCCTTTCCCCGACCGTCTCATTTACATACATGTACAGTATTGCCTCTTCTCTCCAGAGCGTCCCTCCTTTTTTTGCGTCACTACGCTCCGGGTCACGTGACTCTAGCATTTGACGCTTTGCCCTCGGAGCAGTGAGCCGACTCACTTCCGGATTTAGGGCTCTTACTGCTTCCGGCTTCATATATGCGATGTGGAATGTTTTTGGCTGTCCAAATTCCTGTATTTGTCACTGAAAAATATAATGAAGGTTTTTGTCTTTGTATAGTTACATCGTAGTTACACAGCTGCTCAACTTTCTGTTGTAGTGTCGTTACATAAAAAGCTAAAATGTCCGCATCGGAAGGAACCAAAAACACGAACACGGAACCGTGGGGTGGGTTTGATGACAACATTATGATCCAGGTAACCGAGCTAATTATTAATAAATGTTCGTCACTGGATTTATAGTTTTTATTTTGAGGTATTGTCAGTCCAGTAGACATGAGCTGTGTGCTGTCAGTTAACCCAAACACGGTCCATTATCGTTCAGAAATCGTCCTGAAGCTTAAATGCCTCCGTGATCCCTATACATGTGCACTAGCTAGGGTGCTTCGCCAGGGGTTTGAGATGTGTCCTGCTGTTTGTCTACGTAGTTAGTTTGTTAGCTGTCTAGTTAGATGTTGTCCAGTTTGCAGTGTAAATACTGTCACATTGACCACATTCAATTATGAAGCAGCACAGGTTTCTACTCTCTCTTTTATGTTGTAATAATATGCTCTTAAACATATCAGTTAATTGTTTTGTTTTGATAACAACAACCACAGACCAGGCTGTTTTACTGCACAGATTTAGTGTACATATTTTTTAAATTCAGACTTGAGGGCGTGACAGACTGGAGATTTTTTCCTAAGGTCAGATGAGAATAATAATAACAATAAAAACAACAACAACAACAATGTCAGTGTGTGTGTTAAGTATTTTATTTGAGCCAAACACCATAAGTAACAAAATGGAAGAAAAGGGGCTTGTTTCCGCTTATCATAAGTAAAAGAAAATACTGATATAGTTTGGATAATATCTGGTTTCATATTCAGACTCATACTTATGTTAATAAGTACATAACCGTACTCGCATCAATATACAATTTTTTATTATTATTATTTACATATCCACCTTACCTGTTAATTCCAAGCCAGATAATCTGTGAATATTGCATACTGTACAGGATACTATACATAACCTGATTAAAATATAAATATGAAGTTGACAATTACTAGCAAAAATGATGAATGGAAAAACATTTTCTCTCTTTGCCTTTCATATCGGGGGTGGATCCTGCTTACCAGGAGGTCCCCGGTTCGAGTCCCGACACTGCTAGGTTGCCACTATTGGACCCTTGCACTGGGTCCTTTACCCCCAAGTGCTCAGATACAATCGGGCGTCAAGCTGGCTACTTGAGCCTGTAAATAACTACCACGGAAACGACGTGTGTATGTCCGTTGCTGATGTGCCGGTTGGCATGTAGACAGAACCCTCATTTCTCATATCACCCATGAACAATGCTGATAGTCTGAAACTCACCAGTCTTTTTGAATGCTTAGTAAAGAATAGCTTATATGTGTAGCTTTCCTTTTCTCTTGCATACCACTCTCAACTGTTGAACTGTCTCAATTCAAGGCAAGAACTTCAGGGATAACAGATAATATGACAACAGCTGCTAACATTACTCAAGTTCTACAAATTTCTTTTAGCTTAACTCTAGTACTTTCTTTGTGACTGCACACCCAAAGTTTGTTTTCCGATGCTCCAGTGTATGCTTTTGAAAGCACTTATTACACTCTCCTGAAAGAAAATGATAATACAAGCTCTTTGAGAGGAGCAGCTGAGTTTGAGGTTTTTTTTTTTTGGATTGGCATTGCTTTTCAGGGTAGTGGCTCAGCAGTAATAGACATGGAGAATATGGATGACACCTCTGGCTCTAGTTTCGAGGACATGGGAGAAATGCACCAGCGTATGAAGGAAGAAGAGGAGGTGATAGCCGAGGCTGCAGCTACGGAGGATGACACTGGGGAAGATGGAGAGTTCCTTGGCATGAAGGGCCTCAAAGGCCAGTTAGGAAGACAAGTCGCCGATGAGGTTAGCAGCCACCTTGTGTAGCATGGCGATTTTATGCGGCTTATAGTACGGTATATATGTTATTATCTCTTATTCTCTTGTTGCTTTAGATGTGTATAAGCTGTCTATGTATACAGAGGGGCCCGAAAGTGTATACGCTTTTTATGTATATTATTTTTATGCATATTTTTAAATCGAGGGGTGTTAAGTATGGGCAATGTGGAGGAACGTCCTGGCAGAATGTAATAGAGATAGGCTCTCATGTCTCTGTGCTACACTTTGCTACCATAATTCAATTAGAGTTTTAAAAAAGTTCATAGATAACAACTGTTGAAGTATGTATTTATTATTTAGGTGCCCTCTGTATATGATCTAAGCTTGCAGTGCCATTAGCCTGTCAAAAGTGTTTTTGCCAACAATGGCAGCCATGAATATAACAGGGTTAGTAGGGTTTTTGGAACAAGGTGCTGTCAGTGATGCAGTGAATGCAGAATCAAAATATATTTCATGAATTTGTACAGGTTTGGAAAGCAGGCAAGCGGCAGGCATCAAAAGCCTTTAACCTATACGCTAACATCGACATCCTCAGACCTTACTTTGACGTTGAGCCTATTCAAGTGAGAAACAGGTAAGGTCCAAAACTAGTCTTGTTCACATATTTAATGCTGTTGTGATTAGGCATTTTCACTGATGATCATTCACAATTCTCCACAGATTAATTGAATCCATGATTCCCCTCAAAATGATCAACTTTCCCCAGGTAAGAATTTTCCAATGGTGTTTATGAGGAAGTCATTTTCCGAATAGATGAACTTTCGTGGCACATCTTATAAGAAATGACTGGCCACTAAAATGTGTGTGTATATATATTTGAGTTTAGAGAGTGCTAATGAAATATGAAATATTGGAACCCTTAGAAAATTGCTGGGGAGTTGTATGGACCAATGATGCTGGTGTTCACACTGGTGGCCATTCTCCTTCATGGCATGAAGACTTCTGGAACAGTTATTGTAAGCAAACTCTATACATTTCACTGATATTGGTAACCCAGAGGGAATTCTTTGTAAATCTACAGCACATGCATTTAACCCAAACTGGAAGGAATATTTTTAAATCTCTTGGAACGTCTTTTACACTGAGTAATGTTTTATCTTTACTAAAACAGAGAGAGGGCACACTGATGGGAACTGCCATTGGGACGTGTTTTGGCTACTGGATCGGAACATCCTCCTTCATCTATTTCTTGGCTTACCTTTGCAATTCTCAGATCACCATGCTCCAGATGTTGTCTTTACTAGTAAGTAATGTAGTCACTTCTGACTGAGTTTTGATATGTCCTAATTGAGGTGTGGTGGCCCATTTTATGTGTATAATGCTTTAAAACTGTGTTTTGCAGGGCTATGGTCTCTTTGGCCACTGCGTGGTCCTTTTCATCACCTACAATGTCCACTTTCACTCCCTGTTCTATATTCTATGGCTGATATTCGGAGGACTTTCTACACTTCGGATGGTAATAATGAAATGAATTGACTATTTATTTGTCATGTTCAGCTCAAAGGCACAACAAAAGATATAGACAACACAAGTATAGTTATTCTTCACATTTCTGCCCTATTTTAAAGCAGCTCACCTTCTAAGCAGTCAGTTGGATCATATATTTCTTAAGATGCAAAGGTGTTGAAAATGTCAAAGAGACTACTTAGTAGCAGAATTAAGATTAGCAGGTTAAAATGACCATTTTTTAAAAAGCAATTATACAACAGTTAGTTCTGACTGAGCAATCTGGTTGGATGAGAGGCTTTCCACGAGTATTGATAATGGACAGTAATATCATTGGGATGTTTAACTATATGTACCACTCCGTGCCCCAGGTGTTCTGCAGTGGTTAATTGCACTTACCTTTGGTTGCATCATGGGTGAAAGTAGGTCGGTACATTCCATCATACTAAGGAGAGTGCAGCTACCTGCCGAAAACTATGTTTAAAACCAGTCATGGAACCACTCTTAGCAAGAAAACAGATAACATTATGTCTAAAACTGATAACGTGAACATTATTCATGGCAAAGGCGAGCTACAAAGCAAACAAGTTTCTAACAGAAGGATAAATCCCAAATCCCCCTCAAGGGCACTACTTGGTGAGTTGAACAAGTGATTGTACACCGTAGTGCAGTTGCTTTCCATTTAACGATTCAACCCCGGAACCCAGACATTAGCTGATATATTCTTAAGCGGAATAAGTGGAAATATAAAAAGAAACCTTTAAGATTTACAGGACTGTCCACCACCTTCACAGTTAATTCTCTTCACCTTTTGGTTTAAATTACTTTCACTAACAGTTGGTCACCATCATTCCCTCACGAGCTACTCTCTCACGAGTAAAGAAAAAAAAAAAAAAACATTTAATCATTTATTTCTTTGAAACACATTTCAGATCTACACTGTTAATTATAAGGAACACAAGAGAAATTGATGCACTGAGTCAGTTCATTCCTGTTTTTTTCTTTCCCCTCTATTTTCTCATTCAGGTGGCTGTTCTGATTTCACGTACTGTAGGTAAAACTCCTCGTCTCGTTTTGTGTGGCACACTAGCAGCGCTCCACATGCTTTTCCTGCTCTATCTGCATTTCGCCTACCACAAGATTGTTGAAGGTAACAAATATGCAAATAAAACTGTATTCAGTGTGCATCCAACTATATTCAATATTCGCTATATAAAGTACTTATTCATCTTTAATTTGATCTCATTCACAGTTAATTTAGGGTATTGACACTGTGCTGTAACAGAAAATTTAAGAAAGGAGCCCAGTATCCCTAGGCAGCCAAATAATAAAAGTATTGTCTCTTTTGAATAGCAAGACATTATTATTACCTTGCGATAATAGAGTTCATGTCTTTAGTCTATTTTTGAGTCTACTTTTAGCAACAGTTATGTGGTCCAAAGGACATATTATATAACTGGGTCGGATTTTTGGAAAAAGTATCCCCCTAAAATATGCAAATATGCATATTTGTTTTTCAGGTTCGCTTCTAGAGATGTCTCTTTGTCATGTTATATCAGTCACAATGTCAATTTTTTATTTTTTTACTATAAATGTTGTTATTGACCAATACCAACCAGTTCATGCATTTAACAAATCAACTGGCTGGTTATTGAGAACAGAACTAATTTGCCAATGCAGTTTAATTTTAAATATAGTATAAATATATTATATTATTTTTATTCGTCTCTAATAATAGATTATTAATAAAGCATGGCTTTATTTTATTTTTAAGGTATCCTGGACACCCTAGAAGGCCCCAATGTTCCCCCTATTCAGAGAGTGGCCAGAGATGTCCCTAATGTGGCCACTGCTGTTGTGAATGCCACAGTGAAATCTGTAGCTGCAGTCATACACTCGCAGTAATCACTTGTTCTGATGCTTTTCTGTTTGGACAAGGAAACTGGTTTGGATGTAAAGGACCTGGGCTCAGGAGAGTTACAAAGGGGAATTCTTATCTAGCACCTCAGCTAAGCCCCAGTCCACTTATAAGTTAAATATAATCTATGATATGATAACTGACATAAGCTATGGTCATATGGTGGTTTAATTTGATCCTGAAAAGGCTTAGACACAATAGTTTGCCAAACCGTTCCCCATCATCACTGCACATTGGTCTTACAATAATAATTTCCTGAGATCATCTGCAATAAAAAAAAAAAACTTTTTATGCAACAGGAAAAGTTGCTCCAAGTTGCTATTATTGGCACTTGACACAAATATTTGTATAAAATAACACTAAGAATTCATTCATGTAAGTAAAGTGCTGTGGACTTTGCCTTCTCTGAGTGACACATCACCACATGTACTTATTCATTTAAAGTTTAAACTAGGGGCTAGGACATTGTAGCAGGTAAATATTATTTCACTTAGAATTTACCAGTTTTATAATATCTCATAAATTAAAAACAAGAGAAGCTACTATTGCAAATGTGATTCTTGTTAGGACAACACTATTTATTATTCAATTGTCACATGTAACTTACAGCAGTGAAAGTATTTTTTCGCATATTCCAATTAGGAAACTGGATTTGGAGCACGAGGTCAGTTAGGATACAGTACCACTGGAGCAGATAGGGTTAAGGTCCTTGCTCAAGGTCTCAACAGTCTCAGCTTGGTGTTACTAGGGCTTGAATCTCTTTTGATCAGTAACCCAGGTCCTTAACTGTTTGAGCCACTACTGATCTTCATGCTATTGAGAAATTATTTTAATAAATAATTTTTACCCTGCTACTTTGTCATGTTTTAACCTTTACTTTAAATTTAATTGGATAAAACACATGCAGTAGTAACTGAAAATTTAAACTCTGTTAGTTAATTAACCATTGTTGCTAAAGAGCCTTCATTTTTGTCTAGGTTTCTGATTGATAAACCTTATTTTCTATTCTTAAAGAAACACAATGTTTAGTTGGTGATAAATCTTTAGAGAAGTCTAAAGCCACAATTCATGTTTTTTTGATTAACTTACTTGTACTTACACTGCATCTTTGCGGCAGATATTCTGCAGAAGTACTGCAGGTGTGGGAGGTTGGAAGTCTTCTAAAAAATGAAATCTGTAAAACTGGCTGTTTTTTTCTGGTTGTATTATTATTATTATTATTATTTTGACTTTTACACATTGACATATGTTGACTTCTGAACTTCTGCTTCTTTTTTCAAAATGCCAACTTTGGTTAATACAGATATATAAAACTTCAGAACTAAAAAGCTAAGTGTACGTTGGTTCGATAGATGGTGACACAAAGTAGCTTGCCATCTTTTTTTTTTTTTTAAGCAAAAAAAAAAGTATATGGTCAGTTTCCTTAATGTACTTTCTATTTTGGGCAGAAGTTAATTTAGTATGAACAGTTTCTTGATGCAGATATGAGATGATCATATTTTTGAATTCATTTGTGTATTTTTTATTTTGTTTGTTTTTGTTTAATCTTTTCCTCCTTAGACTACATGGAGGAACTGTGGGTGTAAGATTATAGATATCAATATGTGCTCATTATGTCTTTGACATGTGGACTTTGTATTTATAGGGATGCTGTACAGATAAAATTTAGAATAAAAGTAATGTATTAAAACAAGTTTAATATGAGTTCTTTTATGCTGAGACTTCTTAAACATAGTGTCTGAGTGTTACAAGATGAAATTCATGTGGCAGTACAAACTCAGCGTTGTTTTTACAATTCAGTGATTTATATTTGATAATCAATAATAATTAGGATGCGTGATAATGTGTATAATCTGTTGTAAGTAAAACATTCCTTATATGTTGTCTCACCAACAAAACATGTTGCTCATTGTGACTGTTGATTTATTGTTAGGTTAATGAAACACTAATGGTACAAGCCATCAAGATGTTTATAAGTCATAATTGTGGAGCTTTAAAATTATTTCTACCCTCACCTCTTAATGTGAATTGTGGTCTGGGTTATAAAGGTTGGGAGGAGAAAGAAAAAGCTTTTCTGTACTCGGCAATGAGAAGCCCTTGCCATATACCACCTGTGTTTGTTTCAGGAATCTGGGCTTACATTTCACCAAGCTCCACGAGGAGATGTGGCTTTGCAACCTGATCTACTCTGGGTTAACCAATTAGCCATCACCTTTTGGAGATGGGTTACATACAAAATGACTAACATGACAAAAAGCTCAAAAAGAATTTAACAGAACATCAACTGGGTATTATACTAAATATTTAGTTAATATTTTTATCTAGCTAATGTTTTTATGTCCGAGCTTTTTTTTTTTTTAAATGTATGTTACTTTTGACACAGATAAACAAGATTGGTTTGACAATTAAAAAAATCTAAAACCTTATGAAGAATGCAAAGAAGAATGTGAAATATAATGTGCCAGCTAGGAAAGATGGTTAAACAGTATGGCTTGTGTTAAGGTAGTTGATCGCCGGTCAGCGACAGTTACATTTTTCTACATTTTCACCCATCTGCCTCTGTATTTATTGGCTAGGCACAAGCCACAAGAGTCGAAACTCTGCCTGCAGCACTGACATACCTCAGGGAAATTTATTGCAATATACAGTAGATCAGACCCTGATCTGTAAACAGTGTGCAACTGTGGAAAAAAAGAGAACACAACAATAGGCCAATACACAGAGGGCTAGGATAAGGGTAAGAAATCTGTAGAACACTAAACATTTATTACAAATCTCAAATCTCTCTTTACATTTCTAAGGATTTTATCTCAATAATATGTGGACCATCTGTCATCCAAGGCTCTGGAGCGGCTACTTTAGAACAACTAACTTGTGATGTACACTTACAGCTGTCGCTCTAGAAAATTTATCAACCCCTTTTTGACTGGTGCTATAGTGTTACTCTTTCTTTGTTACAGGCCATGCTGGAACCGGACACATTGTCTCTACTTGAGCCAACACCGAACAGTGTAGACACAGACAAGTTCATGTGGTATCTGTGACAAAATTACCCAGAATGCTTTGTGACTCATGGAATGGCATCTAAACCCATTCTGGAGAATTTTGGCACAGATGCAGCTCCAACACCTGAATCAGAGGTTAAGGTGTTGGACTACTGATCGGAAGGTCCCAGGTTCAAAACCACCAAGTTGCCACTGTTGAGCTCTTGAGCAAGGCCCTTAACCCTCAACTGCTCAGATGTATAATTTTAAAAAGTCGCTATGGATAAGGGTTCCTTCCAAATGCTATAAATGTAAATGAATTTTACAACTTGATGATGTAGTGTTACTGGTGCAAACTAAGGCAGCACAATGACATTTTAGACTAATGGGCATATTTTGATCTGGATCCTTAGAAATTTAAAAAGCTTGGATGTGCAAATACATAATTTCTAATATTTGGAAGATTTCCAATTTCCATCTTATCACATAATGAATTAACCAGACATCTAACTGGCATGAGTGGAAACCATTAGAAAGCCCTGTGTCTTTTACAGGGCTGTCTTAAGTCTGTGAGGCTGTTCGTACTGTATAACAATCTAGACCCGACTAATCGCATGTGATCTCCTCACATGGTACACGGTGGAGCATGTAGTCGCATCAGTAGCTCTGGGATCTTTTCCCAGCTGAGGAAACTCGCTCATCGGTGACCTGATTCGCAGGCGCCCCTAAAGACAAATCCCTCTACAGTCAGCGCTCACATGGTTATCTGCACCGAGAGAGAGAGAGAAAGAGAGAGACAGAGCACTACGAGAAATTGGGCTTCATATAAAATCATTCTTGATCTTGTATAGTCTCGGCGACCCTGGACGGATGGTGTCCATGGTAACGGTCACCAGGAACGATTAGCTTTGTCTGGATACCGCAAAACGCATTGTTTCTCGCGCAGAACCTGAAACCGAGTGCACTGCACCTGTTCCTGACAACACACGACTTGGACACCTCGTCCCCGCGGCCCTGTTCGGTCTCCACGCAAACCCATGTCCTGGTAACTCTGGAGCTGAGCGAAACCTGCAGCTAAGGGGCATGAGCGCAAACCTTCAGGGTTTCTAGTTTATAAATCACGCGGCATGCTGTCTCCTTTCCACCTCAGCGCCGTAATGTGCGTCCCAGCGATGTAGCTCGCTCTTTCCGGCGGGGCGTCGTCTGGTTTTGATCTCGCCGCTTGCTGCCTGGCCTCGGTTACCTGATTCCGCGATGGTGTCCGTGACTCGCCCGTGACTCCCCGCCTCACCAGGATGCTGCCCGGCTCGATCCAGATCACAGGAGAGGCGCTGTCCGGAGCGGAAATCCGGGACATCTGCGACAGTCTGAAGGAGAACAGCGTGCGGCTGCTGTCGGTGCGGGGCTGCCAGCTGTCTGACCGGGACTTCGCGCGCGTCTGCCGCGGTGTGTCCGAGTCGCGCTCGCTCGCGCAGCTCAACCTGAACCTGGGCGTGGTGTCGAGCGGCGGCCGCGCGAAGCATCTCGCCGAGGCGCTCTCAGCCAACAGGTCCATACAGACACTATTGTAAGTAGAACATCATGTGCTCACTGTGGTCTTTCTAAATGCTCCTCATCACGTGTCCCGGTCCAGTTCTTAACGTTTTTGAGCAACTTTCTCACAGTTCAGAGACACAGTAATGTACAACACCAACTCACTCACTCACTCACCGCTTTATACTGTACTATATACAGAGGCCTGGAGCCTAGCCTAGGGGACTTGAGGGTACACCCTGGACTGGGAGCCAGTTCAACACAGTGCTCACACTCACTCCCTATCCCAGGAGACTTAGTACACCCTGGACAGAGTGCCAGTCCCATCTCAGAGCGTACACACACACACACACACTCGCACATTCATTCGCAAACTAGGATACCTGTACTCGGGGGAAACCCACAAACATGCAAATTCCACACGCACAGACCCGAGGTAGAAATCAAACCCTCGACCCTAAAGGTGCGAGGCCACAGAGCAAACCACTGCACCACCTGTGGCAATACTGTCAGGTCTATAAGTGTGTTTTTTGCCCTTGTACATCACAACAAAAATAGGCTGTCAAGATGTGATTGAAGTGTAGACGTTCAGCCTCAAAAGGGTTTAACAAAAAAAAGCAAAAAGTGAGATGACTTTTCAACAATTTAGGAAATACAACCATTTTTATACGCTTTCTCCATTTACCAGGTACAAAAATAGGCAACTGGTTCATTAGCAGTTTCAGGACCAGGTGTAGCCTGTTTCCTTGTTATTTAATGTCAATTCAAGGAGCTAATAGTTCTGAAGGTGATTTAAAGTTTTTAATTCGCAATCAAGAGCTGTCCGTATGAGCTGTCCAAAGAGGTAGCGATGCAAGTCAAAGGGAATCCATCAGGGTCATTAGGCTGAACAAACAGACCGATCAGAGAGATAGCAGATACACTGCCCGACCCAAAAAAAAAGTCACCACCTGGATTTAACTAAGCCAATAGTCTAGATAATTACTGCAGTAATTACTATGGTTCAGATGGTGACAAGTTATTTAAGCCTAACTGATACAGTGAGTAGCTTCTCATTTCTTAAACAACCATGTCACAAGACATATCCTGTGGTTGTGGTAAAGATGTTACTCTGTTTTACAAATCACTGGCCTGCATCAAGCAAAGAAAACAAGTAAGGAGATTGCTGAAACTACTAACATTGGGTTAATAACTGAAAAAGCATGATTAAAACCTGGAAAGATAGTGGTGAAGCATCATCTTTGGGGAAGAAATGCAGTCGGAAGATGTTTATCTTGAATAAGCGTGATGGGAAATCACTTAAGCATTTAGAAAAATTTAATTGTAAAAACAGTAGAACTCACTGCCATGTTTAATAGTATAAGCAAGAGCATTTCCAAGAACATAAACAATTTTAACATTTCTGGTGAAATCCATGAGACCAAAGAATGGAATTTGTATAGAGGTTTGTCTGGAGATGAGCAAGTAAATGTTAGCTTAAAGGAGGGGTAGATTGAGAGAGAGAGAGAGAGAGAGAGAGAGAGAGAAAGAAACCATGTGAGAGTTAACATGTTCATCGTGACCCAAGAGGAAGATAGGAGCATGGGAAAGTTAACACATTTTAATAAAAAAAAAAAAGAAAACCGCTAATACTCTTTCTGTCCAAAATCATTCAGGCATCGCAGGTTAGCTGCCCGAAGGTGTGAGTGAGTGTGGCCTGGTGGCCTGAAGTAGACCAGCATTGTATTTTAGGGTGAACTCTCCTACTGTACCTTCCTCCAGA
>JAQMYL010000038.1:24077102-24090403 GCA_030014365.1 Clarias pachynema
CATTCACGCGCGTTTTATGCGCGTAATATTACGTTGCAATGCGTTTATTATATCGGATGACTTTAGAGAAAACTACAGCAAAAATATATTGTCATACCATAGAATAAACAACCCGCCAAAGTGGCTAGTGAGACTAAAGTTATTACCCGCCACAGCCAAATTTTACCCGCATTTGGCGGTTGGCCGGGTGCCAATGTCAAACCCTGGTCAGAACGCCAGAACTTTATTCACTTAAGTTCTCAAATGACACGTCCTCTAACTGTCTTTCCGTGTTCCTGTCACCCTCACAGTCTGCATGGAAGCCCTCTTTTAGATGCAGGGTTGATCACTCTGAACACAGCGCTGTCAACCCACCCTTCACTGGTGTCCTTGGACCTGGGAGATTGTATGCTGGGAGACGAGGCAATTCAGCTGATTTGTGGCATGCTGCCTCCAGATGGGGCCAAATCTGGTAAAAAAAAAAAAAGCTTATGTTACCATTAAAAAAAGTACAATAAAATTTATTAAACATTTCATCCATGTGCCGTATTAAAATCACGAACATTTAAGCATTGTAAGTGAAGTGAAAAAAAAATGCTTGCTGTTATTAAAGTTATAGACAAGTGGCATTTTATTCTTGGGTTACAAGTGGACCAAAATGTTGCAATTTATTATTGTTATTTTCGATTTCTGTTTTTGTTTTGCAGGTCTCAGAGAACTGACACTAAGTGCAAACCCAGCGATCACCACTAAAGGCTGGGCTCGCCTGGCAATCGCAGTGGCTCATAGCTCACAGCTCCGTGTCCTTAATCTAGATTACAATCCCTTAGGTAAGCAGTCCTGAACATGTTTAATACTTTGTGGATGACATGCACTCAAAAAGATGACATCAAGTGAAAAAAAAAATCAGATATAGTAAAATTTCTTGAGTATGTCATATTACATGAGAACATGTTCAGACTTACATTATAAAGACAAAAGAATGTGGACACGTAAGAGGCCAAAACATGTTTCAGTATGACGGTGCCTCTTGGCACAAAGGTGTGTGAAGTCCAAGGTTGGAGTAGAGGAACCCATGTGACCTGAACAGAAGCCTGACCTCAAACACACTTTTGGAATAAACTGGAGCACTGACTCTGAGAAAGGCATCTTCACTGAACATCAGTGCCTGACGTCACTAATGCTCTTGGGCAAATCTTCACAGCCACGCTGCAAAATCTAGAAGAAAGCTTTTTCAGAAGAGTGCAGATTATTATAACAGCAAGAGGGTGGGGTGTTAAATCTGGCATGGTCAACAAGCACATTTTGTTTAACTAAATTCAAGCTTGTTCTACTGCGGGATCATTTTGCATTTTATTTTTAAAAGAAGCCTTGTTCTGCGTACATGAGCTCACAAATACCCGCAATTGCCAACTGGCTAGTGTCACTGTTATTGACCAGGAAGGAAGAGAGGGTGTGAGATCACTCCCACCCAGATAGCACAACCATATTTACTCTCTCCCAACTGATGCTTTTCTGTTAGATTTCTTGAGACCTTTAAGTTCTAGTTTTAATATTAAAGATTCTATGAGGTCACATTAAGGAGAAAATCTAATTGGCAAGGAAAACCCCCTTAAGATGGCAATAAGAAGAAACCTTGAAAGGAACCAGACTCAACAGGAAACCCATTCTTATTTGGGTGTTACCGGATAGCAGGGATTAATCAGCAGTCATACTGTGTGTTAGGTGGCTGAAGGTTCAGTATAACAAGTTAATATGGAGTCCAATTTCGTTATTGGCGGCTCGGGTTCAAAACTAAACTATTGAGCTTGTGCAGTCACAAATCATCAGAGAACAGCTCCATCAGCCGAGGCCAGAACGGTGTTCATGGTAAAGTGGAACTGTCACCACACGCATCGCAAGCAGACCACGCGGAGCCTCCATGCGTCGAGATCTCCTATCAGAAGCGGGGTATCGGGATGAGTCAGACAGGTCCGGAGGGCAGAGGGGGTCACTGGCAGCTCAGGAGAAACTGAAACGACTACTACGAAATAATCCTATTGTACTTTACTTATTAGTTCCCTTAATTTGCAAAAGAAAGTGTTATTATGTGTAGATCTGTTCTATAAGCTTTTATGCTCTTGAAAATAAGTCGGCCTCCCAAGAGGCTCCAGAGAGAACGTTTTGGCATTACAGGTGGCATTTTGTTGGTGCAAATCTCCAAATAAATATATAAGAGCTACAGACCTGTTCTGCTGATCATACATGAACAAAAATGTTTAACAGCTTCTAGTTATTTGTGTTCACTCTCATATTAAATTGCTTTTAAACCCTTTTGCACAATTGCCATTTTAATATTCTAGAAATTTTAAAAAGTCAGTTATCCCAGAATTCATGTTGGCATTTATCCAGGTTGTGATGAGCACATAGAGAAAAACACCAGTGTGCTCTGTAGGCGGAGGGCTACACATTAATGACTCTCTGCCCTTGTTTTAGTTTCTGAGCATTTTGCTGATTTGCACTTTCCACAGAATTAAAATACCATCTAAGGGTCCAAACTGCCGCAGCCATGCGATGGCTGCAATTTCAGGACTCAGAATCATGACACATTTCTCTGTATCTCAGCTTTTTTTTTAAAAATGCATTTCTTAGGAGACCAGATTGCTGGAATGCTGGCTGTTGCTGTGGCGTCCAGCCGGACTCTGGAGGTTTTAGACTTGGAGGGAACAGGGCTCACAAATCAATCAGCACAGGTAAACAGTACAGTCACGAATGTCGCAGTATACTCATAAATAAGCACTGGCAGTGTGTAACCACAATCAACATTTCACCCATTTTAAAAACATGAACAAAACATGTACCACAACGAATCTGTACAACAGCAGTTGCTTAATCGTAATCTCTCGGTTATATTTGTGTTTTTTCCAAAATCGTCTATCAATCCCGTCAGAATTAGAGAGTGTTAAACGTTATCTTTATATGATATTACGTGTCCTTGTATGTGTTCTGTCCTTTTCGTTCTTGTTCTTGTAGCAGGGTTACACTAATCATCGGTTAAAAATATGAACGTTCTCTCAAAATTATTATGCTTGTGGTAAATGTATTGAAATGTATTGAATTATTATATTATTTACCCTGGAAAATATGATGACAGCAGCCTCCTGTTATATACTCAACAATAATTTATATTTAATCATACCACTCTTTTACCTTTCTGGAAAATTTCTATGCAGTTGCCAATCTCATTCCTCAAACAGTAAAGGATATTCTGTATGCAGAATAAAAGCTGTGCAGGAGAGAGAAGAAAACCTCCCTTTGTTCAACCTGAACAGCAGTCACATCTGTAGCACCACTGTAAAGATGTCATAATCATCAAGCTGTCAGTGCCGCCCCAGTGATTAAAAGAAGAAGCATACCATAAAAATGCCTTGTAGCCTGTACATACTGTAACCTTGGCTACATCAGCTAACATTACTGTAATCAGCTAATGTTGGTGCATCTTGCTAGTTGACTTTATACGATACTAGCTGGTACGAGTAGATCACATTTTATAAACTTCAATTCGCTCACACTTACTACATACTCAGATTTATATCATACCTTATCAGATGTGCATTGTATACACACTTAACGAGAAGTTTAAGTCTCCTCCCACAGTGACTCATGAGTGCTGAGTCAGAAGGGCCATTAAATATTTGGGCAAATCTACACTGTCCTCCATCAGCTGCTGAGAGCCTTTCAGAGCTACTGTAGTCTGGACCTTTGTGACATCACTACTAGTTATAGCCATGAACTGACTTTAGAATGATCAGCTATGTAGAAGGAACATGCTTTTTGCAAATCCAATATCCAGATAAGTTCAGTATGCAAATGGCATAATCTCAAATAAGCTATTAGTCACAGCATTCCTGTAACTGTTACAGAGCTATGGATTTACCATACGGTGCAGCCCTACGGCTGAGCGTCTGCTTCTGTTTATTATACCAATAAACACACTATCCACAATGTTCTATTTTGTGTTATAAATGATTTTCATTTCGGCACACAATGTTGTGGCTAGTTCAACTAGTGTGAAGATTATTCCGCATGCTCCCAGATCCACTATTTCCCAATTTGAGTCTTGGAATATGTTCATATCAGGGGAAAAATGCATAGTTATAACCTGGTCATTAAGTAAATTCAGGTCATTAGCTTATAACATTGCTGAGTCTCCCAGATCATAACACTGCTTCAAAGGTTTCTACAGTGGCCACTATGCATGATGGGTGCTTCGCTTTATGCACTTCCATTCTTCACTTTTGCACCCGTCACTCTGGTGTAGGGTCAATCTGGACTCATTAGACCACATGGTCGTTTTCCATTGCTCCGAAGTCCAATGTTTAGGCTGCCTAGCAAATTGAATCTCCTTTTTTTATTTTCATTTATTACTACTCATTGTGGTTTTTATGGCCACATAGCTGTTTAGTCCCAGTAATGTGAGTTCTTGTCGCATTATGTGTGGAGAAATGCTCTTAACCAAAACTTAACTAAAATACTTCATTCAACATAGCTGTAATTTTTACTGTTGATTTCTATGATGCAACTTCACCATGATCTCCGATCGTGGTCATTCATGTTCTTTTTTTTTTCTGAGTTGATGGGTCAGGACTATCCTTCCAGGTTTTAATAACCCAGTTCCAGTCATTTCTAATGTTTTGTTTGTTTGATGCAGGCCAATAATACAATTTGACCCTTCCGAAATGGCAATTTTTTTTTGCCAGGCGATGTGTGCCGTTGTATGTAGTGTATATTAGTTTCTGCTACGTGAAACACCTGCGTTCTAGATCATTTCCCTTAAAGACAGATGCATTCAGGACATTGACAGTGTTTATTGGAATTATGGCTAAATGTTCAATTTTGTGATTACTTTCTGGAGATAAGTGTTGTGCAAGCATATAATTGTGAGGTAGATGTAGGTGCATTTGTAGTACTAGTAAACATCAGTAGATGGTGACATTGCAAGCTTTTAATGTGGATCTGGGTCTGTCATGACGATGCGTTGTACTGCCAACCTTCCAAGCCTTTCATGTGGGTTAGACAGGAGCCGCCTGAGCGGAGCATATGGGTTAAAACACTAGGAGTAAGGATGGTTAGGAGGCCCACTGCACTTTATTTGTGCTCCAAAGAAATACTGAAGAGTTTTAGAGATTGACTGATCTTAAATATTATATCTGGCCTCACCCACTGTGCTTTCAGTTTAATCATGGTTTGTGTTTGACTATTAAATATTTGATGTGCTATTTTCGTTTCTCTGTACAAGAAAATCCAAAAACAAACAAGCATCAGAATGGAACAGACAAAAAAAAAAGCTTAACACTGATTTCAGATTTCCTCTTAAACTCACAGCATTGCTTCATCACCTTTCTGTCTCTTTAACCATCAGTGTACTCCACTATACACTTCCATATATAGAGTAGGACAGAACGCAGGCTGAAATGGTTAAGGAGCCGGTGCACATGTCATTAACCCTTCTGTTACTGCGGCACCAGGTCTTCCTGGACATGGTGGAGAACTACCCGACCTGTCTGCGTGTCCTGGTGCTGGCTGAGAACGCCATCAGCCCTGAGCTGCAGCAGCAGATCTCAGACCTGCTGTCTGAGGGCGAGGAGGATGAGGACAGGGATGCAGAAGCCCACGGCAGCTCGGTCACCATGCGAGAGAAACCCGCCTGGCTTCCCCACAGCAGTAAGGGCTGATCCACTCTCCCGCACTGTCCTTCCTTCAGACTGAGCTGAACTCTCTTATTATCCCTCTTTCTCTTTCCGTGTGGAACTTTCCAGGAGTCATCGGCACTCTGAAGAGCAGGAGTGTTGGTGTGTTTAGAGTAATACAGGAGTATCTGTAGCATTGCTTGTGCAATATAAGGACAAAGTGTATGCTTTATTTAGATAGCAGGGGTGTCTTGAAGGGCCACAGCACTGCAGAGCTTAGCACTCTACCTCTCGTAAGACTTGTACTCACTCTGTAGCCAAAACTAGAATTTATGTAAGCAGTATAGCACAAGCAGGAGAGCGGTTATAGTGAATATTGGCATGATTGTCATTTGGTTATAGCTAATCACAGTCGTGCCAGTGTTCAGCATTAAATGCATGGCTGCAAGTCTGGTATTGCGTTTTTTTCTGTAAACAAAAAAAAATTTATTTTGGGAAAGTGACATTTTAGACACAACATGGCCAAAAGTTCATTTTTGCTCCACTAATATAAATGATATTAAAGAAGCCACACTCGCTTTATAAGCATGTTGGCGAAACACAGAAGTGCAGCTGATATGTACAGTGAAACATACAACATGTTTAAATTGGAAATATATAAGTACTCTTGGAACAAGGCTAGACCAATCAAATTAGTGAAAATAACTTTTTTTTTTGTAGCATTGAACTTTTTGCTATTTTAAGTAATTAGAAAAACATTGATGCATAAGGATCACATTACAGCAAGCCTTCTTCATCGTGATTATTGTTACAAGTTTATTCAATGTAGTTCTTTGGACCATAATGCACAGTGAACATGCATCAGTTCTGACATGAAACAGCTGTGAGCAGAGCTGAAGCCTTTTCTTCACTTCTCAAATTTTACAATGTTGGATCTTGACTTTGAAAGGAATAATTTGTCAACAGTACATATGCAAACTTTTAATTACTACGTCTAGGGATAATTGCACACTGGAAATGGCAGGTATATTGAAAGTCACAAACATGATTTAGAGAGCCATGGAGCGGACAATAAAACAGGATTTTTTTTCCCCCTCCCTATGCACAATGTTCATATGCATGATTTAGTTTAATGTGGAAACGAGAAACAAAATCCGGGTCACAGGATCAATGCGTGCACCTCCTGCACTTTATTTGTGCTCTCAGTCTGAGGTTTAGAGTCATATAACTGTACCTAGAGAAACTGAAGCAGCTGTGAGTTAAGTGTGCAATATGCAGAGAACCAGAATCAAAGCAGAACATCCAAAATATATGTGCAATATACTGTACTCTCTGCTTACAATCTTCTATAATAACTGCTATAAAAAAACAATTGCAGCACGATATGAAGTCCTCAAACTTCAGCTAAACTTAAAGTAGGTGCTTTAGTAAAGCGTGTATAATGGTTCTTTAGACAAAAAGAAAAATTTGCCAAACCATGGATTTAATTTTGTTGGGGCCAAAAGTAAAGAAAATAAATTAAGGAAAGAACTTTAATGATGTTATGTAGTTGTAGCTCACAGCCACATTCAACTAAATTAATGTAAACACAGCGTGGTGAAAAAGTTTGGTTCCATAAGTATTTATCCTGATATTTTTATTTCAGACCCAGGATGGATTCAAAACTAACAACAGAATATCGAATAGAACCAGAACTAACACTAGTCAACTTTTTTTCCTTTGGGTCGTCTAAATTAGTAGTGTATTAAAATCAATGCAAAGCAACTGTTGCACTAATGGGGGAAATCATCTCTGCATGTAAGCATGTATCAGGTCTGACGTTCTTGTATTCAGCGAATATAAAATTGCTGCAAAGTCTGACATCATATATAATAAAAAAAAAAAAAATGCCCATAGATCCAAATTTTTTCGGCCCCCTGTATAACTTCTTAGCCAGTTTGATCTTACAGGCTTGTCATCTTTGCAACCTGTATCAGATCATGTCAGCACAACAACAGACGAGTCCACAAGACCCAGTGAAATTATATAAATGAATTAAAGTCTTCTGATGTATATGTGAGAAATGAGAAATGTCCTTGATTGTGATTTTCTGACAATTATCGAGAGTTGTTCGAGGTTCATTAAGTGTGTTCAACGAGAGGAAACTAATCTAATCTCTGCAGGTGTTTGGCTCTCCAGAAGCTGACTCTGAGCCCCCTGAATAGCTAGAGAGTTGCATCCGTATAAAAACCAGTATGGTTTTTAGTATCAGTATACCATATGGTTAAAAATGTAGCATTTGACTCCATGTATATTGTGTAAAGACCAGAAATGGAAGAGAAACGGTACTAGAAAACTGGAGTTGTTCTTTCCTCTCTTCTTTGGAATTGCAGTTTTTCAAACATTTATGCGATGTTTCTGACCCTTCCAGACCCGAGCTCCCAGATGGTCCTGATGGCATCGGGACTGGGCGAGAGCTTTATGGGAGAGACTGACTTGTGATAACTGGAGCTGCCTTTGGTTTTAGGTTTGCCCTGCACGTCGCTACAGTCAGCCCATGCGTCAGCGTGCAGCCACTCACAAAGCATGACGTGTAGCATTTAGTGGTAGACTGTTCAAAGCCGGCACAAAAAACCTCGACCACCAAGTGACTTATACAATATATAGTGAATTATTTATTTGCCTGATGTACAATCTATTTATAAGCAACTATTTAAGCTACAGTGTACTCTCAATTAGATCGGTTAAGTAGGGTTGTTGTGATGGCCTGAATAAATCTATTTACATCTTTCTAAGTGCTGTGTCCTTGTCATAACTCTGTGCGCTCGGGTTTATCTTTACAATCAAGATACAATGCTGTTTGATAAGTCTTTTTATTCACACACACAGTGGTGATGACACACAATACTCCAAAATGACCAATTAAAAACAGGTGTTTATTTATTTAATAAATTGACTAAAGTATACACATAAGGACTGAAATATAAGTATTCTGACCCATTACTTAGTAGTTGGTCAAACCACCTTTGGCAACAATGGCAGCCTCAAGACTGGTTGGGAATGATGCTACAAGCTTGGCACACATTTCCAATGGATGTTTCTTCCATTCTTCTTCGCAGAATCTTTCAAGCTCAACTAGGTTGGATGTTCAACGTCGGTGCACAGCCATTTTCAAGTCTCTCCAGAGATGCTCTATTGGGTTCAGGTGCAGATTCTGGCTTGGCCACTCCAGGACTTTCACAGAGTTGTCCTGAAGCAACACCTCTGTTTTCTTGGCGTTATGCTTTGATTCATGGTATTGTAAACTGTAAACCTTCATCTCAGCCCGAGATGCCGAGCACTCTGGAAATGGTTACATTTAGGATAGCTCTTATTTTATCTGCAGTCCCAGTGGCAGAAAAACATCCTCACAACATGATGCTACCACCACCATGTTTGACAGTAAGGTTGTTTTAATAAAGCGATGTGCAGTGCCCAATTGCCTGATCACAAATAGTTCAACCTCATTAGATTTTGTTTCGAGTGGCCTGAGAATCCTTCAGGTGCAAACTTCCAGCTGGCTGTCATGTACCTTTTATTTAGGAAAGGTTTCTATCTTGCCACTCTACAATATAGATCTGAATGGTGGAGTGCTGCAATGATGGCTGTCAAGGTTCCCATTTACATTTGTATAGAGACCCTTAAGTTCTTGGCTACTTCTCTGACCAAGGCCTTTCATCCCTAGTTTACTCGGTTTTACTGAGATTCCAGAAGTGGAATGACTGTTGGCTGTTGCAAATCTCTTCCATTTGAGAATGATGGATGCTAACATGCTCTTGGGTGCTTTCAGTGCTCCAGAAAGTTTCTTGTAACGCTCCCCAGATCTGTATCTTGACACAATGCTGTCTCGCTGATCTACAGATAATTCTCTTGACCTCATGGATTTGTGTTCACTCTGACACTAATTATGTCCAATGAAGTCAATTAGGCACAGGTAAACTCCAGTCACGTTGTAGAATCATCTCGAAGACCACTGATAGGTGTGGGATGCACTAAAGCTCAATTGTGTCATGACAAAGGGTCGGGTTACTTATGCAATTGAGATACACCTTTATTTTTTAAATAAATTAACAAAACACTCACCTGTTTTTCTGTCATTGTGGAGTATTGTGCATAGAGATTTGGAGACATTTTAAGAGAAGTAAGAAACATAAAATGTGGAAAACTTAACTTTTACCTTTAAACCTGCACAGGATAGCACAGAAATGTGTGCCAAGTGAGTAAAGCCACATTTCTTTTAAAAGGCAAATTGCTTGTATTTCTTTTTCTTTTTTTTTATTTCGGTACAAATCAAATCATTACTACTGTTCACAGCAAACCCACATCGTTTTTATAACTCATCTAAAATGATGAAATTCTGTCTGATGAATGGGATATTTAATGAATGATGCAGCTTTTTAAAGATTATTTGTATTGCAGCTAATGTGTATATAGTTCAGGAAACTGTGACCCGCTTAAAGCATTTCTTTCCTGCTGTGTCCCTTATACACGGTTTGGTGGACCATGTTTACAAATACTAAACCAGTAAAAGGATTCTTTATCCTTTTTAACTACAGTGTACTGTTACAGACTGGATATCTATTCTGTCATGTGGAAGCTCTGAACCGGAGCGTCGTATTCGGGAAAATAGCTGAAGTGTGTAGATTCAGTCATCCAGGCCTTAATGATCTAATCTTTGTCTGTCTTGGTGACTGGACTTTGGTTGAGTTCATGTAGACGTTTCATCCAAGATGCCTCATGAATAGTGCGGAACTTGTGCTATTTTAAAGTCTGCATGTTTATACCCTTGAAATTATTAGATAAACATCAGCTAACAGGAAATGAATGCAGGTCCAAACATCAAGAGGACACGGGAGCTGCGCACACACACACACACACACACACAGAGGAAAGAACTGCTGGAGAGAGGAGGAAGGGGAGCTGGAGACCAAAGTCTTTGAAAAGTGCTGGGGAAGCAAAAGGGAAAAAAATTAAAAATTGCAAGATCAATGAGACATGCATGTTTTGAAAATGGAATAACTGGATATTTTTCCCATCCTTGGGACATCATTACATGAACCTGGCATTAAGTTTCCAATAACTAACCAAATGTGACACCAACAGATGTTACCAACAGACAGAATGCTGCAGTTTATTTCCCATAAACAGACAAAATTCTTCACTTCAATCCCCAGCTCATCAAATGAATTCACGAAACACCAGCCTTTACTTTGAGTGGTGTTTAGGGGTGTTCAATTGTTTATTTAAAAAAAAACCCTCCATATTGCTGTGCACTAGGTTTTATGTTCCGTTGCTGCAGTTTGATTAAGCAGCTCCCTAAGGACGAGGATCAGAGATGGAAGCAGACACCACTGCAGGAGAAACTGCCTCCCTGCTGCCACCCTGGCCCAACAGCCAAGCAGCTGCCAAACAACACCAGAGGAAAGTGTTTTCTATAATAAATGAAAGGCCTATGATCAATCTCCTGAGCCGCTAAGTGACCAAGACAAGCGGAAGGCAATTTTTCCCAGTGCGTAATAGTGCCATGAATCCTCTATCCACTAATCTCTCTCTGACAGGAGGCCTATGTTAAAAGAACTCAAAATGATGAAGTACCAATTAGACTCTCGTACTACAGTTTGAACTGAAGCTCTAATGCAAAGACCGAACACACAAAGTGAACTGGAGGAATCTCACACTACCTTCACAATAAAATCCAAAAGGAGTTTTTTTTTTTTTTTAAGCATAATTAGCAAGATACAGTTTCTTCCTGTAGCTGCTTTGTGTAAAATGCTGGCCAAGCTCAGGCTCACCGCATTCATCAGCCAGGATGGCTTTGGATCGACAGCTGAAATGGAAAGTTAACTTAATTAGGACCCTGTTCTTCCACTTAGTTGGAGAGCGGTTTTACAATGCAGCAGAGTTTGAGTCATGGAAATTTAATCTGGGTTGTAAATGAATGAAGCTATGTGGAATTTTAATCAGCTCCTTTGTCTTCCTCGTCTCAGACAACCGTTATAAACTCTTAATTCCTGTAAAGCCTACAAGTTCTAATAAAAGCTTCTCAAAATGCTATTTGTGACATAGGAAACAGAAATGTGAACAGGAATATTTAAAATAAAATATATAAATTAATAAATATAAATAAATGTTACAGTAACCTTTCTCCCGTGAGCAGACTGTACGGGATCATGTCCTGGTTCCAGGGACAAGATGATTACAACATTATAAAACACAGGACTTCACTAGTGAAATTAATGTCAACACAATTAAAAGAATCGAATTTTAGATTTAAAATAGGTTTATTTGTTTTTAAAATATACATCAGTTTACAAATCAAGAAGATAAAATTAGTTGAGTATAACAGTCTTTTTTTTTGTTGATTTTTTTCCTCCTTTTGTAAGGTCTTTTTTTCCCCCTTTTTTTTTTTTTTTTACAGGAAGGAAAAAAAAGAAATCATACAATATGTTGCTACCTGACTATGAAAGCTTTACACAGTGAGATTTAAATAAAGACGGCATTGCACAGGAGTGTAACTGGAAAACAATCAAAAACCATTTAAAAGAACTAAAAACAATGACAGAAGCACCATCTCTTTTCAGTGAAGGCGAGGAAGGACGATTTGTACAAACACAAGTGTATATGCGGCAAAAAAATAAGCAAGCATGTGGACAGACAGATTCTACAGTAACAAACCATAGAGCTAAACAGAAGAAGTGTTTGAAATGTGCCTGAGTCATTAACATAAAAATCAATAAATCATTAACCATGTATTTGGGCGCAGGGCCACCCTTTGGTATCTCAAATGCACGGGAGTATTTACAGAGCACAGCTTCATGCTAGAACTAAAAGAAAAAGAGGCAAGGTCTGGAACATTACAGTCAACTGACCATAACTGGAAAACAAAAGTCAATTGAAATACTGTAAATAATTTTATTCAAATAAGAGCAAGTTATGCAATGTCAGTTATTTGAGCAGACATTCGAATAGCTTCAGGTGGAAGTATTCAAATACTGTAATCGTTGTTCAGGTATTCATGATGTCCCAAGTACACATTACGTCAGTGAGAAATATGGAAAAAGTAAATGTCTCTCAGGCAACATTGATGCAGAATGCAGCACTATTGTGTTGTTCAAGTTAGAAAAGTCTGGTGAGTGGGCCATTTTTTTTTCCTCATGCGGGTGATTAGGTATAAGGTTTGTTGGACAAGAAATAATACATTTCCAGTAACATTTGGTATGACTCCTGGAACTACAGTACGCACTAATCAGGTACATTGGGTTTGCAGATTAAGCCTATTTTACACCAGAAGTGACGAGCGAAAAGCACACCTCAACAGCTCCATAACAGTACAGTGTACACCCGCCACTGCTCTCGTGTGACGCATTCACACACCTGTCATTCACTGGTTTGGTAAATAGGCTCTAACGTGCAAATATCTGTACTGACAGATTCATATAAACATGCATTATCACTGTGATCACAAACCTCATCAATCCAATGAAACTCATTAAGAAGGATTTCGCAAAGCGTGACGTTTAACGTTCTGAGGAATACTGAGCTGATATTCAGTAAAACTCCTGGGCCCGTATTCACAAAGCTTCTTAGAATTCTCTCAGAGAGCTCCTATCTTAGCTTAAAAAGTTCTAGCTGGGA
>JAQMYL010000038.1:24100403-24125109 GCA_030014365.1 Clarias pachynema
CACACACACACACACACACACACACACACACACACACACACACACACACACACACACACACACACACACACAACATACATTCAGTTCCTCCAGCTTGTCAATCGTGTTCTTAGCATCCACAAGCTTGTTGGTGAGTTCCACTATCTCTTGATCCATGGTCTTCTTGTCTCTTTCCACTTTCCGGAGCTGCAAAAGACAGAGTGAGCAGAAATTACAAATAGCCCTTCAAGCAATTCTCCGGATGGATCAGGCAAACCCTGAGCTAGTGTTTTAAGGAAGAGCAGGAAGTCATCTCCTTATCGATTTGCAAAGAAATCTTTAAGCCTCTCATCTTTTGATCCCTGCTCACAGCAGCAGCATAAAAAAAAAGTAAAAAAAGGTACATTTTTAATAACTCATAGGGAGAGAGAGATTAAAAAGATTAACAGATGGCTGTTTTTAAATGCATGAACTCTGATACATTAGAGTAATGTCATATCAAAACTAGTTTGGCAATCAGACACCATGTCTCTAAAATAATCTGCCACAGTGTAGTGTAGTATGCATTCACTGACCAATTTATTAGGCACTAATAGGTTTTAGGTACCAATACTGGGTAAAGCCTCTCTTTGGTTTTAAAAACAGTCTCAATTCTTCACGTCATGGATTCCATGAGATGATGTTAACATTTCTTTGTGATTCTGCTCCATGCTGCCATAACTGCATTGTGCAATTCATTTAGATTTTCATGGGCGATTTCATGCTGTGAATCTCCTGTTCTACCTCATCCCAAATTCAGATCTGGTGACTGGGAATGCCACTGAAGAATGCTGAACAAAACATTGTCATGTTTATAAAAGTAGTTTTTGATGTCATTTGATTTGTGACATGGTGCATCATCATGCTAACCCATTAGAAGACTGTGGTCAGGAAGGGATGCACATGGTCAGCACCAATATTCAAATAGGCTGTGGCATTCAGGGGATGACTGACTGGTATTAACAGGGCCCCAAAGTGTGTCAAGAAATCAGTCCCCTCACCATTACACCACCCCCACCAGCCTGGGCTGTCAACACAGAGCATGTTGCCTCCATGGATTGGACGTTGGTGCCAAATTCTAACACTACCATCTGTGTGCCTCAGTAGAAATCAAGATTCGTGTAGCTAAGGTTTTCCTGTCTTCAAATGTCCAGTTTTGATGAGCCTGTTCCCACTTTAGCCTCAGCTTTCTGTTCCTGGCTGACAGAAGTTGAACTGGACATGATCTTCTGCTTTTGGAGCAAATCCGCCTCATGGTTTGACATATTATTCTGACAGTAGTACATAGTGGTTATCCGAGTAAATGTAGCCTTTCTGTCAGCCTGAAACTGTCTGAACATTCTCCTTTGACCTCTCTCATCAACACTGTGTCACTGTCCTCAGACTGAAGGTTTTTCTACACTGCGTTATTCTGAGTAAGCCCAAGAAAATGTTGTGTGTGAAAATCCCAGAAGATCAACAGTTATAGAAATACTCAAGGCAAATAAAAAAAATAAGAAAATGAAATAAAAATGACTCGTCCCTTAGCTCCACATACACAGTCAGGAAATTGGAGGCTACATAAATGCACAGGCTTTTGTCAAGCGCGCATACAAATTAATTCCAATGTTTGTGCATAAATATTACAAAAACTAAAACATGTGGCCTAGACAACCTGTCCATATCAATTAGCAGAGTTGTACAGGGCTGTTTTTGCTACAGACAAAAGACCTTTGCGTTTGCGATAATGGAGAAGCTGAAATTTACATCTAGCCGTGTAGATAACATATATAGCCATAAGAATATAAATTGGCTTTGCTAAATGCTTATGCAATGGCTCTGCATAATTTCCTCATTTCTAGCTTCAAAATGTCATACTTTTCTCCCATCGACAGCTCTCTAGTCATCATGTTGTCATTTTTAACAACAAGTTTAAAGGCAGCATCAGATCATCTCATTCCATCTCAAATGACTTCAGTGAATAGCAACAGACAACAGAATTAGCCTCGTCATTCTAATACATTTTGAGGGGGACTGTGTGTGTGTGTGTGTGCGCGCATGTCCATTTATCTGCCAACACCATATTAACAGCAATTTGAATGTATACAAAGCCAGTGTCTGCATTATGGGCCCACTGCACGCGCTGAGAAAGCTGACAGAGTCAATGGATTTAATTGAAATGAGTGCTTCATAAAACATCACAGAAGTGAAAAGCTAAGCAGGTCTGTGCAGTGCACACAGTAATTTAAAAGAGTGTGTAATCAGATGGCTGGATATGACATTATAAATACTGTCTTCTGAGCCAGAGAGTATTTCCAGGACTACACACATAAAAAAATAAATAAATAAATAAATAAATAAATAAAAAGACTTGCAATGGAAAAAAATTAATCTGATTATTAAATATATTAAATATCTGATTTAAATTCCAAATACATTTAATGAATGTTCATGACATGGATACACTTCTACCCAAAATTCAACTCTCCTATTCTCCTATACTTTTTTTTTTAATGCCATGCCGGCTTGTCCTATTAGCTTAATAGAAGGATCAAAAATGCAGTGTGATGGCAAGAACCAGAAAGCATGTTACCAATCATTAATGGAGAATTTAGAAACAATGTGACTATTGAAGCAGTAAACTCAGTGCACAGATAAAGATGACATTAACGTCCAAATAAAACTACCAACAAGATCTGTAAAGTGAAATGCATTCTAAAGAGTGAGGAATGGGGAGACAAGAGAACAGGTGCTTCATCAAAATGCATTCGATTTGATTAGAACATTTGAAGTTCAGTGGTTGAAATGCCTAAAGGGCCTCAGAAAGCCCACATTTTGCTGATGGCACTCAGATATTTAAGCCTTTGCCAATGTCTGATATTGACAAAACCTTACATCATACAGCATCTACATCGGGTAGTGCTTTTCAACCACTGCACTGCACACATGCACTCCAGCGTCATGCCTCGGACGTCAAGGCACTGCCATGCAGAGGAAGACTATAAGGGTGAGACAGTGGAGACTGGAGAATGACATTTATACTAATGCACTTTGAAAGGTAAGAAGATAGAAGAGAATGAGTGATCACGCAACTGCATGAACCCAGGTTTGACTGATGGCAGCCTGATGGTGATGGTTGTGGTGGCGATGTGAGATCCAAATCATGGCAGCATGAGTAGAGAAGAGGAAAAGTTTGAAAAAGAAAAAAATGATGGGCACAAAGCACAGTATGAGTGTACACAATGAGTCATTGTTTTTGCTAGCTTTAAAAATAAATAAATAAATAGATAGAAATTGGGTAGCCTGGCATTGTACAGTACATTGCAATGCCACTGTGCTATACATAATTACATAGGAAATATCTTACGTAAGATACTTAAATACTTTAATTTTAACACAAGCCACAAGCTTCAACTTGATTATTTTTTCAGACCGGCAAGGACTAACAAAGGCATGTGGTCTTGTGATTTGCATCTCTGTAAAACCATTTACTCCAAACATGTTTGATTACATTAGCATTTGAATGGCACTGACAAGAGAAAAAGACTGACAGCCATGTTGTAAATTCATTCCCTTCAACCTCAAAGTCTCTATATTAAATTCTATTACCCAAGCATAGTTTTTGCCAATATATATCATTTGTAATAAACTCAAAACATGTGTTACAATTCTGGGATGATTATTACCCGGGTTATCAGGTAAAATGATACAGGATATTCTGTTCAGCAATAATAGCATCAAACATTTTTTATTACCCATAATGTTGGGCATTAATATTTGCAGCTAGAGATAGCTTAAAACGGTTTGCATTATTACATACCTACTAATATGGGTACTTGAAATTTACATGATGTTGCAAGACTGTAAAAATAGCTTTAAAAAAATCTTCACTAGCTTTTTATTTCTTGTTACTACCAAGAAAGCTAGTGGAAACATTAGCCACCTCACAAACCATAAAGACTGAAGCACATTTGTACCATCAGTTCCATCCTTCAAAAAGTGCCCTGTCAGTTTTCACACACAGACAGACACACACACACACAGACACACACACACACACAGACACACACAGACACACACACAGACACACACACAGACACACACACACACAGACACAGACACACACACACACACAGACACACACACAGACACACACACACACAGACACAGACACACACACACACACACAGACACACACACACACACAGACACACACAGACACACACACACAGACACACAGATTCTGGATCTGCTACTTTACGAAAGAACTGTCCTGACACATTCAGTGCTGCTTTGCTACATGTGTTCAGGCTTAAGTTTGAGTCCAAAACTATCATTTCTATTGGATGAATTCTCTCATATGCAATGAAGTTGATATTTGATGTGATTTAAAACTTTTTCAGTCAGTCATTCACATTACTTTCATACAAAATAGGCATACTCAAAACTTTAAATGAAGTTCCTTAGACACTTTAATTTTAAAACAACCTAATGTATGTATTTATTTCCCCCCCATCATTCATTTATTTTGGCCAGAACAAACATGCAAAACAAAAACTCTTCGAATTGTCATGTAATCCTTTACGCACCATGCACCCCAGATCTAAATGCTACATCTCAGCAAAAATTATTAATGGAAGTGCTTGTAGGAGCAGCAGAAAATAAACCTCTCTCAGAATCATTTCTGAAGATGATCAAATAGTTATTAAGAGTGATTTATTAAGAAATTAAGGAAATTGAGAGTTTTGAACAAGAATATTCCTCACAACAGTTTTGATCAGTAAGTTGTTCTTGCAAGATGATACTGCTCACTGAGCATGATCAAGATCTCAGAGTTGAGGAGCAGCACTCTGGCTTGAAGGATATAACATAAGTGGCAGAGTATAAGAAATTTAGCAACATGCACGTTAAAGGTTTGTCAGGTTTATAGATCTTAATGTAATCCCTGTAATTCCACATGAATAAGCTAAATGTTAGCCTGATTTATTCCAAACTGACTGAAATTAGTGAAACCAATAGCCAATGAAATGAAAGACATTTGTCTAAAAATAACCGCAGAAGGTAAAGGTAAAAAGGAGAACAATTACCAGGGCATGAAGCTTCTCTTCCAAATCCTGGTTTGCTCTCTGTGAGGCTGTGTAGCTGTTTTGCAGTCTGTGGGAGAAACACTTAATTAACACAGCAGGAATAGGAAGAAAAGTTCATGATTTTGCATCAGCTCATACTCTACTTTTTAGAGATGAAGGATCGGACATTAGCACAAAATAGCTCAGCACCATTATATCCAGCAATCCAGGAAAGAATATTAAAGCAGACTTATTTGTTCTTGCCTCACATTTATAGTGATGCAGCCTGGCAGCATATTCATCTACATCCTTAATAACGAAGCACTGACAAGAAGGGTATGGCCTGTGTTTTGATAGGTTGATAAAAAATAAGATAGTAAGTGTAGCCCCCTAGGACAAACAGTTTTTTTTTTCTTTATTTTTCCTTTGTTTTGGGCAGCCTTCCAGCAGGTATTCCTTCTTGTCTATGTCTCTAGAACAATACACAAAATGTCATACAATGCTGCAGTAGATAATTGGCAAAATGTTGCTCAGACAGTGTATAGGAAAAGTGGTTTAGCATTTCTTATTTTAATTAACATGTACATGGAAATAAATGTAGGTATGAAAAGTGTTCCGGCATCAAATGCATAAAAATCATAGTTGCATGCACTGATGCATCACTTATAAATGATACAAATTATTTCATATTTGAAATTACTCTAAACTCCAAACCACATAAAAGAATTTTGTACATAATAAGTCATATTTAAAGGTTCGTACCCCTCATTAAATTCTGTTTTATGCAAAAACAAATAAATCACACGATCACAACATAAGTTTTTTTTTTTTCACCATCCAATTATTTATTTAACAAAAATGAAGCCAAAAAACAAAAAAACATGTGGTTAATACCAAGTACTGCTTCCATAGGATTTAAGAGAAGTTGTTTGGCCTTAATGCTCAGTGCCATGTTTGGGGAAAAACACCAATTCAACAGAAATACCTCTATTAGTATTACACAGTGAATTAACATGCCTCGCTTTGAGGTCACATTATGCACAAAATATTCCTTCATCTAATATTAATTTCTGAACACACTGTCCGTTCATGGACTGTGAGCTGAGTAAAATTCACGTTTTAACTTATTTTCAATCCACCAAGTCTTACCCTTGACGATCCTCAATATAATCACATTACATTCTTTAAATACATAACAAATTTTTAAGTTCAACAATATTAATGGAGCATCAATATCAATATCAATTTATGCTTACAAAGACCACTGGGATTGACCGAGTCTGTTTCACAGTTAATAGAGTTAGCGTGCCTAATTTACCCCGCTTCAGATCAATATCATTTTACACATGGGGCTTTCTGTCTCACCTCGTAACAATTAAAACTGAACGCTAAGCAGTTCAGCTATGAACTTCTACTGTGTAATATAATAACTCGGGCTTCATTGACAGACGCAAACTGTGTTCAGTAATTGGCATCACTCAGTGTTTATCCTGGAATAAACAGAAAAAATCCAAATAAGCTAACAAACTTGTGGGGCGAACTGTGCAAATTGGTAATAACTGGTGATAAACTGAGTAGAGGCTGAGGAAAAGAAAAAAACAATAAAATACAGCACCCGTTATTAAAAAGTCCTATTTTTAGTTACAACACACTGCCGTAATCTCTGATCCCTAATACATGCATGTGAGGTTGGCACAGCGCATGAACATGATGCGCATGCGCACTGTAGCACACATTTCATTCATTACCTGATTATCCAATTACACTATTATACAAAATGGCTCTGAGGGTTAGAGAAGTGGTGCAGAAGCCACAACACAGTCTCTGATTTGACAGGAAGAATGCTGATTGGTTCCGGCTGCCATCGAGAAATATGTGAGACAGGTATGCAGCCTGATTGGAAGTGAAGAGCAGTCTGATTGCAACAGAATTAGACACTGACTTAATCAGGGAGACGGGTTTAGCAGAAACAAGTGCCATTAAATGAAAGCAAATCAGACTGGGTGATGAGGATACACAATACAGATACAATAGGTAAATTTTTTTTTTAATTAACATTCACAGAAAGATTTTAAATAGAACAGACAAGATTTTAGCCAATATTCCTTCAGCATAAGTGGTTCAAAGAGATGATGGTGATTTGAAAAACACTTCACGTGCGTATGTAAATCTGCACATGCTCATTAAAAACAAACACATTGGCAAGCACGAGAAAACGAGAAAAATGATGAAAAATCACGATTCGTGATTTAATTTATTCGTTCCCTTTTTATTTTTTAAGCCTATTTTGCAAGTTACTGAACAGAGCACACAAACTGATTCCTGAAAGTACCTTTACAAACAACTTGTTAAAGCATGCACATTTCTAAAATACAATCTAGCATGGACATGTCTTATAGTTTTCAACTGTTATAAAGGGTATTACATAATTAGCCGGATACATTGCGAAAAGAAAACTCAACATTTCACACTCTAACATTTAATTTGACCACCTTTAGATGTAAATACAGCATTAGATTCATGTGTGGAAATCATGCTTCCAGACTTTTACTGTTTGAGTCATGGAATATTCCAGAGAAGGACAATAAATCCAATGATGAGATAACCTGATCATTCAGTACATTTAGGTAGTCAGCTGACTACATTTTATTGCCACATAGCATTGCTGAGTGTAGACCTGACCAACTGAAGACACCCAGGTCATAACACTGCCTCCAGAGGTTTGCACAGTGGGTTCTTATCCTGATGCACCATCTCTCTGTAAAAGGGTCAATCTGGACTCATTAATTGCCAATTGCTCCAATGTCCAATATTTATGTTCCCCAGCAAACTGAAAAAAAATTGTTTTATTAGCCTAAATAAAATCAACGATTTTCTTATAACTACCCAGCTGTTTAGTCCCGATCCTTTTAGTTATCGTCGTGCTGTGTAAAGGAAATGGTCTTACTTTTAGTATTAAACATAGCCAGGATTTATTCTGAAGATGTTTTATGATGCAACTTCAAGTGTTTATGTGATCTCTGATTACACTCATTTATGATTACATTTTTTCCAAGCTCACATTTTTTCCATGAAGTTGATGATTCAGCACTATCCTTCCAGGTTTTAATGACGATTAAAGTTTTTAAATAGGACAGTTTCTAACTTAATTCCAGTAATTTAATTTCCATTAATTCCCTTAGTTGTTTTCTTTGCTTGATGCAGGACAGTAATTAGACCATTATGAAATTAGGACTTTTTTGGCTAGACAGTGAAAAACCTCATGGCATGAGTCATGCTTTTCCAACACTTGGCTGTTTATGTACACTTTCAGATTTTTCTAGGTTTCAGCACACTCTTTGGGATGCTTTCTTGTTGTTAATATAAAATTAAACTCAATGATTAAACTAAATTAAATTCACCACATTAAATTCAGTTAATGTCCTTAGTGTCTAAAAGACAGAGGCAGGGATATGATTGAACAGGTTTGCTTCTGTAAATGAGAGTTGATGTTAATATTCTGGAAGGTCATGATTCAGGTGTGAAATATTGAAGATGACAAATTGTCTTGCACCTCAGTGGTCTAATATGTCCTGAGTGTAACTATAAGAGACAGGTGAGGACAAGAGTATTCATTGTATACAAATCTAAATCACTGATATGAAATTTGAGCTAGTATCGGACAATCACGTCTCATCAGGTCATGGCCAAGCCATTGAGCAGGCCTGGTGTATCAGTGTCTCCTTTTTACACACATCTTTCCAATTTCTGTCTCAAACACATTAAATTGATTAATTTACACCGATGGTGGACAGCATATTCATGCTCTCATTATCTTTCCTGCAGTTATTATGGTCATTAGAAATAAATAGAGAGGACAATGTTCAGTGCACGTTGGAAAGAGGGGACAAAAGTCCCAGACGGAGTGAAGAGATAGTAAGTACAAAACCAGATGGTGAAAGCCAGCTAACAGTCATGGGAGGCTGAGTCAGTTTGTCTGGGCAATAGTGTGTTACTGAGTAAGGCAGAGCTACCGAGCTATCACATCCACTGGGTATTCGAGAGAGAGAGAGACGCACACAGACAGAGTGCGAGATGCAAACACAGACAGATGGTGGGGCTAACCTTCGAAACTTGTCTTTCATCTTCTCCAGATCATCTCGTGTTCGGCCCATCTCGGTCTGCATGTAGTGCCGGCGGCTCTCGAACTCCGCCTCCATCGCTTCCATTTTATGGGTGGTATGTGTGAGATGGCGGCGCAGGTCTTCATTCTGCTGTTGTAAGATCCTGGAAACATACACAGGAAAAAGATGTAATCAATACTGCTAATAATTTAGTGCTCTAGAAATGGCTTGATGCATAAGTAAACTACTAGACCCAATACATCCGGTCTTCTACTTTGTCTCCAGCATCCTCCATACAGTCTAAAACTTAATGATGTTCATGTCTGTCCGCAAATCTAATCTAGGAAAGGTGTGTGAGTGAGTGTGTGTGTGAGAGAGGGAAAGAGAGAGACCATGAGGACACAATGTGCTAAGGGCAGTTGGTTGTGTGTTGAAAAGACAAGGTCTACTGTCTGAAACACAATACATCTGCTACGTGCCACAAAATGTTTGCTCTGAACCCAGTGGCTCTGAGGATATGCTGCTCTGTTACATTTAAACCACATTCCCATCCCAAATTCCTCACTCAAAAATACCTACTAATTGGTACAGTAAACGAATTGGAAGTCATTTTGACTCACTTCTATACCAACTAAATCTTTAACAGCATGTTAAGTCAAAATCTAGAGACAGATTACAGAACATTCATTAGATATAAATCAAGTGAGGTGAATGGTACGACATGAAAAAGAGAAGAAAAAGGATCTAAAGTGTATTCTGGTGTTCATGCACACCAAGGTGGTCACACAGGGAAAATGCTATTTTTAAATTCAAGTTGAACAATGTTCAGAGATGAGGATGTATGAAACAGAAAATGTTGCTAAGCATGCTTTAGTGATTGAGTCCTTAAACAACCTTTCCCCTTGGCATTGTGACCTGTGCTACATCTTTCATCGGGTGAGGCATTTGCTCAAGGCTTACAGCTACTCAAGCAAATAATACTAGATATTATTTGACCATGGAAAGAACATGAAGATTCTTCTAAAATTAAGATTTTCATGACTATATAGTTTCTTATGTAAATGCTCCAATGAATAAATGTATAATTTAATGAATGCAGCCAAGAAGCACCCACTGTTCCAGTATACGTTATCGTGATCTCGTCTGTGGGAACCCATCTCATGTTCCCTTCAATCTCCACTTAAGTGTAAAGAGCACTAGCCATTATTTCCAGTAACTGGGGCCTGGCCTGCATATGGGTGCGTGTATACGTTTTGTACTTTAGCCTTTCTGTCTCTTTATACATTATCTGACCCTATTGCTTCTTATTAAATCAACAATCACAATAATCCATATTAATATGCATCTAAATCTGACATTTCCCATGGTTCCTTGCTGTCTGACAGAATGATCCTGATACCATGTTAAGCTTTAAATCATCAGTCATCAGAACAAATATGAAAATAGTACACCGTGCACCAACACAGACTTCTCAGAGGTAACGTCAATCACACAGAAACAGGAGTCAAAAGATTCAAATTCAAGATCAGATCACTCACAAAGTACATATCTGATATGAGATTAGTAGAACGTTGATTTAAAACAAACTTGGATTAAGGTGACATGTTGGAATCATGTGGAAGCTTCACAGGAGAGGTTCTATGAGTAGGCAATTGCTGAAGCCCTTAGTCTCACCCAATTTTGTACACTTTTCTGATGACGAGCTTCACAACCTTGAATGCTGCACGCTCTGCACCCGTTTCCATAATTCAGAGTGGAAGCTTATTTTGAAAGCCACAAACGCAACAAGCTTTTCAGAGCAGGATATAGTAACTGGAATGAAAATCTTGCAGGTTTGCTGACAAGCTACAGGAAAACATTAGTGGTTGGTAATGTGCCAAGTACGATAAACTGCCTCTTATTATTAAAGGAGTTCATCCTCATATAAAATGGACCAGACTCTTTAGCAAATGCTAGCACAGTCTGGAATGAGAGACTATGGTATTAAGCCTCTGGTATGTATAAACTGTCCTTTATGGCATAGACTGGGCCTGATGCAAAAAAGGAAGTAAGGAGCCGAAGACATTTCTTATCACCATAAGCTATTTTTGTTAAAGAAATTTCATGCTGACGATTGCTATAGTAACTAACTTTGCTTGAGGCATTTGCAATTCTCCAACTACACTCAACTACAACACTGACCCCAACGCATGACCGTGAGTAGGAACAGTGACAAGTCAATGCTCTTTTTAATTATTAAAAAGAGCTTGGGATGGCAGAGCATGGCCCTTAAAAATAGGTTTAAAAAAGTCATTACTAAAAGAGATTATTAGTACACTTATGTCTGGTAAAGCAGTGTCCAAATAATTCACTTCTTTCCTTCCCCCATCAGTGAGTATTTAGGCCAATCAATGAAGCTTCCACTGTCACATGGCACAAATGCTTCTGTTATCCATCACTTGGGAGGACTTTTTTGGTTTACTGTCACTAAGCACATGCAGTTCCACTCCAACAATCATGCTCAAGTTGTGGTTGAACAATTCCATTCATTTCATGGAATTTATTATAAAGAACAGTATTTGCATAATAATGCAGTGGCTGTGTAACAGTAAATACAAAACATTAGTACATCACTTGCAAACTGAATAATTTTCGCAGATATTTTTGAATAACTTATAATGGTCAAAGTATGCTTTTAGCAACTTCACACAGATGGCAGTAGCAGGAAATCCCATGAGGGCTGTCCTCAATACCAAATAAGACACCAGGGGTCATGCTGAGTATTAATGAACTTAAAGAACAGGAGGACGGCAAAGTAAAAATTGAGTCAAGTGGGCACCTCTTAATCTCTGCACAGAGATGTTCTACGGCTCTTGCTGACTGACACCTTCCATACACACTCACACTCACACACACACCTATTGATAACTAATGTGTCTACGGGACCTTTACCTGTGCTACAAGGATATGACAGGTTTAAATGAAACAGTAAAACCCCTCAGATTACACAGCACATACAACTAATTTAATATTTGATGAATTATGTAAACTCCATAAAAAGCAACACAGATGCACACAAGAAATTTACAAACAATACGACAAAAAAAGAACATGAAAGAAAAAACACTTACTTGATTTTGTCAGCATCTGATAATGACTCCTGCAAAAATACAAAGATAACAAAATAAGCAGACATAAGCTGATAAAAGCAGAAAAAATAAGAAAAAAAGGCAACATTGTTTGTTATATGTTTCTTTATAAAAGTATTCTTCTCTCCCTGGCAATTAAAAGACATGATTTGTAGCTACAGCATAATTAAGCATAAAGGAACAGCTTGCAAAGGACAACAGAATTATTAATTAAGAACAAGCTGATTTTGAAATTGCAAATAGGAAAATACACCAGTCAGAGCTAGGACAAACCTTAAAAGTGCACTTGTGATGCACAATTATAAAAAGATAATTGGCATGGAACATTAATATGCTTTTTGTTTGAATCTATTAAATTAATTTGACAGCTGTGCTTTTCTCCTAATTAAAAGTAAAAATATCACACAATGCACCACAATGTTATTGGTAACATTTACAATTTCTTTTCTACAGAACTTAGCTCTGACGACAAGGTTAAATTAGCATTTTTGTCAAAAGACTTATCAAATAAAATCGTTAAAGGAAAAAAAAACAATGAATTTGATGAATCGTACATACAGTAATCTTTCATAGGAAAGGTACAGAATATTAAAACATGCATTAAATTTGGCAATATAAAGGATAAATGGACACATACCCCTAGAATGCACACATTATGGGTTTATCAGTACACATATTGGTTCTGTACCCATCGAATGTATATTTTCTTTCTCAAACTGTGTAATCAGTATCTTAGATTTAACTAACAAATAGGTCTGTATGTTGATTAATCAAGTTATACAGTATAACTCCTTTAAAGATAAGAAGTTTTACTTTGTTGCTCTCCAATGTCATGTTGATTAAGGAACCTGATTTGAGAACAATATCCCAACTGGACCTCTGTTGCGGTGACATTTGGTCATGATGTACATATTCCCTGCTTACTCTTGTCGAGAAAGAAGAGTTCTCCAAGGGTGCAAACAGTACCATCACCAGTAGCAAACAATGCTTAAAAAATATCTTATAAATATCTTTACTGTTCTTAACCATTAGGTACCAGACATATATAATTATTATTATTTTCCAGAGTCATGTCTGAAGTGATATATTAAATACAAGGCTAAATTTTGGCAAACAATGACAAAAAGGTGTGGAGAAAGAAAAAGCTAAACATGGTACACATACCTTCATTTGTGATAAAACCAAAAAAGCAGTTTGTGATGTTGGTATACTTTCACTTTCCATATGAATTGTAGACATTCCAGCCGTTGTCAGCTTTGATTTATTCACACTGTCCTTTGGCCTAGTCCTTGGCTCCAGCTGGGCAGACTGGTGAGATAGTGGCTGTTGTAAAACACCCTGTCGATTCCTTCCATCCCACTCGGTCCCACTGCGATGCTTGGAATCGCCACTAACCTCTATCCGTCTATAATCATAACCCTTGGATTTATGTTGTGTTCCTTCCATTTGGGGGTTCATATGCCCTTTCTCTGGCTCTTGATGCAGGTTGTCCTTCAGAGAAATGTCTCTGGTTTTGGACCTGACTTTCTTCTCTATCCTTGTCTCTCTGTCCTGTGGGGTGGGACATTCACCCCATGACTGGTTCCTCTTCTGAATTCCTTTATGCTCCTTGAAATCAGATTGCTGACGATGACTTGGCTGGGCCTGGATTCCTTTAGAGGGTTCTTGCTTTTTATAACCTAGCAAGTTTAAGCTAGCAGGGCTCAGAATTCTGTATGTAATCTCATCTAAGAATTGTGAGAACTTAAGCTTTTCCTCCAGGAGCTGGATCTTCCATTCTGGTAATACTGGACATGGTGAAGCAGAGGACGTTGAGGCATCAGCTCCTGGGGGAGACGCACCTCCTTTCCGCTCCTGGTCCAGGAACACGCACTTGGGCTTTTTGTTATGGCTGTGGCTACATCTAAGCATCTCTGCTGATTGTGACTTGCGTAGCGTTTCCTTTGCACGTACTCTTAGGTAGTCTGTCTGCTTCAGTATACCCTTGGTTGGCGGTGCCTGTGTTGGAAATGCAGACTTGGAGAGATGCCGTTCCACTTTGGGAGGAAAGATTTCTGTCCCCTTCTTAAAGACTAATGAACGTTCCCCACTTCTGCTGGAGTGAGCTGGGGAAATGCAGCCAATGCTCTTCTGGGACCCTTGCCAGGTAAGATGATCCTCTTCAACGGATTTTAAAAGCAGGTCCTCGCTGCGGCTAATAAATCGGTTTATGCCCGTGCCCGCTTTGGGGGGAAGAGCAACTCCAACAGCACCATGGCTGAATATCCGAGGAGGAGGAAGGACAATGAGGTCTAAACTAGAGAGACTGGAAACTTCCAGTTCGCTGTCTGACCAAGATGACGAGAAAACATCAGGGCCCTCACAATTGTCTGAGCATTTCACGTAAGGGTCGGTAAAGTGTGAGTGATGCGAAATAGAAGAATAATCTGGGAGACAAATTACCTGACTGGCAGCATGCTGGGCTGGGGCTGGAGAGTCACAAGTTGCTGTGGGGCTCCCACTAAGGTCCTCTCGGAAAATGGGCTGATTGTGGCGAGTTTCGCGGTGCTGCGGCGGTGCCTTGCGATACGGCTTGCGGGCTGGGGCTGCACTCGTCATTCTTGAAGCTCAACCTTAATCCACACACTGAACATCAATCCTGCCGAGAGATAGGCATAAAAGAATCGAAAGAGCACCAACACAGAGTCCTGCTTCATGGAAAAAAAGACTGCTCAGTTCATCTGCCTGTTCTCTTTCTCCCCTAGCTCACTACCTCCAGCTCCCCAAGCGACTGCCATCAAAAAACAGTTTAAATCGATAGGCTTTGATGAATGCAGCATCACTGGGCACTAACAAAAACTGCCGGAAGCAGACCATCAAAGACTGAGGAAGAGAGGGAGGGGTATGCCACTTCAAATAATCATTAAAATCTGTGATTGTGTGGAGTACTTTTAAACTATTTGACTGATCATGTGAGAATGTGTAGTTAAAAAAAAATGTGTGCAAGCTTTTCAATAAGGAAGACAAAACAAGAAATAAATCATGGTGAATGAGGGAAAATAAGAAAGTGGATTTCCCCATATGCTAGTAAGTGATTACAAGCTGAAGTGCATTTTAAACACACAAACCACTGCATGACGTCTGAATGCATGAATGCTATAAAAAGCTAACTTTGCAATAGAAACATGGTTTCCTCTCTAAATAATAATGCACAGAAATAAGTCTTTGCACATCTGACAGCAGTTTAAAATATTAGATAGGAAAAAAAAAACAAAAAAAAACAAATCATTTCCACCCTACTGTTTGATTAACAACTACATAAAAATGCTTTGCTACCACCACAATCTAACATTCTGTGAAAGTAAAAAGCCATTTTTTTCTTACTGGTCTCTTCTTATATAGTGCCAAAAACTGTGTGGGAAAACAAACACATCACATCGGCAGCTCTCACAGGTCTCTACTCTGATTTCTGGGTCAGACCCTCCTGTTTGTCCGGTTATTCTTTCAAACAGCAGCTATTTTAAGGGAGCAATGAAACCCACCTTTACTGATAAAACAGGAACAATAAAAGGCTTGTGTGTGCCACAGCTTTCCACCAATGTTAAATCAATGGCATTCCCGGGGCTGTGCTACTAAGGGTGAAGCTTAAGGTCACTGTGACACACATGCAGGCTCGGGACACACACCGTCAAAACATGCTGTGCTAAAGTTATTTCCTTAAAATGGCAAAAGGATGTTATTAACCATGGTCCAAAGTAAAAACATGATGGGGTTCCAATATATGGGAACACAATGATACATTTTAAATTACAGGTATGAAATAAATATTTTATAGGAAAGAAATGTTCAAAATCTTTCAATGTTTAAAAAACATTCAGTAGTTAAGATGACATAATTTGGTCCCTTTAATTACATTTCTGACATTTGTAGCTCTTTTGTACAAAAGCTTCAAACCTTCCATCAAATTTATTTCTTCTACTGTTTTCAGAACCACTTCCATAGTTTTGATCTAACCAATCATTAGGGTAATACAAATCTGATATCTATATAAACGCTCTAAAAATACTTAAGGCCGTAGTACTGAAAGTAATGAGAAAGTGAGTATAATCTTTTTTTATTAACTGACATAAATCTTTAAAAAAATAAATTGGTAACGCTTCCTCTATAGTAACCATTCTTCTATCATAGAATTTTTGAGGGGTGCAGCATCTCTGACATTCACAGAAGGTTACAGAATGATTAGAGAGATGATACCAGTACTTTCCCGTACAACAGCACAGGCATGGCAGTCCGCCACGCCAACGAGACCCCCAGCCATGTCTACACGATAGGGCACTTTATTTTTATCTAATTCCACCCAATGTACTGTGAAATAACCATTGCACATACTGATTCATCTTGTGCCAAGTGACTCCATCAGTGTTCATAGTGGGCAGGGCTTTATGTTTAACCTCTCAGTCTCTCTCCATCAGTCCAGTACAAAATGCATTTCACCTCAAGTACAGTAAAATCTACTCCTGCCAATAATACCATCCAGAATATCAGCAGTTTTGTCTGATGCATTCTGATGGGTTTAATGGTTTCAGATATAAATGATTCTTTACCAAGTGCAGAAGCTTTCGAGTGGCGCAACACACAACACACATTTTTATAGAGTTACATTATCAAAATACTGTACATGCGAGTTAAATGTCTACGATCTGCCTTTTTCTCCAAACTGTGAGAACAAGTAAATCTCAAATCTCAATGGCGCAACCTAAACTATTTACACATGTTCATTCCTGGGCGGTAGAGTGAATTATTTGCTACTGTAAGTCTGTTATAAACAATTATGTAATAAAAAATTAAGGTAATGGTAAAATCATGATACATATAGAAATTAGATTTTAATCTGATCGGCAACCAGGTATCGTGATAATATTGTATCATTTTTTTATTTTTACACTATAATACTAGCATTATAACACCAGCAGTTTGGGTTTATTAATTATGGATTGCAAAATGAGCACGGTACATGCTTTTTAAATTAAAAAAAGAAAGAAAACATGTTGCCATTTTCTTACAGTAAATCATCCTGTAAATAAACTCTACTTACAGCAACACTGATGTTTTTCTAACTGCATGCTTTATCTTTGCAGCTCATTAGTTTCTCAAATAATTGGGTGCTACTACATACAAATAACGAAAGTAAAATTGCAAACAAAAACACAGTCTGGGATTGTTTCCCCAAAATAATTTGTCCCTGTTTGCCTATGACTCACTGGTCGCCAATGACTCAGTGGAAAAATCAGCCTCTATGAAAAGAGAACAAAAGACCTTTTGAGAACCATGTAGGATTGTCTTTCTTAAGACAGCAAATGAAAGATGAGGATTTTATTGGGTCTTCATTTACAGGTGTCAAAAGACCCTTTCAGACAGGTATTCCATGCCATTAACCTGATGGCAGCTGAAAATGTCGGCTTCATGCCTGAATGATTACCCTGGTCACTTTTCCATAATAATCATGATGATAATCTTACTAGGTCAGACTTCGTAAAATTTACAAATCACTTCCTACACAGCATAAGTCTGAAGTGCTTGCAGTGCGGGATGGGCACACAAGATTACAGGGTACTGATGGGATATTGTTACGTACAACCGTCCTAAAAATCATGACAATCTCGGTGGTGACGCTTTAAAAGTTTGTCAGTTGTGTTGCCTCAGTGGGTGGTGTTTGGGGCAATAGGGTCACTTTTTACCATCTTAGGCAGGTCATAATAAGTGGTTTAATTTTAGTTTTTTTACAGTGGCTTTTTACAGTTTGTATGTAAACATAAAAAGTTTATTTATAATTGTGATGTGGCGCGCCTGGTTGTAACCTACAGTAATTGCTGACTTTGTGACTATAACTAAGAATTGTTTTGTTGGACCTTTAAACAATAAAACTGAAAATTGGTCTGACCGTATACATCCTGAATCTCGTAAGTATCACAAATACCATGCCTCTCCCAGTCACTGTCAGAATGAATGATCTGTAAAAGTGACTTACAGCACTGCCAGTCATTAGGTTTGCTGTTTTAGCATTTCTTAAACGAGCATTTTTCTCATTCTCTTTAACTGGAAAATACATACACAGTACAAAAAACTGTCACAAAAACAGCTTCTAAGGGCTGACATGACATGTATTTAGCGTGACACGCTTGTACTTGAACTCAATTGGCAGACAAGATCAGATTTATTTGTTACCCCAGGTTTAAATGAAGACATGTGAAAAGCTTCTTATTGATTGATTGAGCTACCTTTTGTCATGGCTGCAATCCTTGTTTGTTTTTTGATGTTAAGCATTACATTCATATCTTGTACAAGTTTCTTTCTGTGAAAGCTTGTTAAAACAACATCAATTCAAAATGCCAAAAATTACAGAATCTGACCGTCATAAAATTATACTCATATACTTATACAGCAAGGTCACTTACATCACACAGGGAAAACAACCTGGATACTCAAGATGTGGTATTCAGAAAGAATTCTCAAGAATATGGAGAGGTCAAGGGCAAAAAACAGGAGTGGAAAACCAAAATGACTGTTAAAATCCGATGAGAACTTTCTCAGTTTCCTAATCGAGAAACCGGAAGAACCTGGTTCAGCTTCTGGTAGCTTCATCTGGTTGCCAAGTTGATCCTTCCATTGTCTGAAGCTTGCTTGATCAGGAATGGCTTTTGTGGAAGGGCAGCAGCCAAGAAAACACTTTTTTGGAAGGGGACTGCTGAGAAGGCTAAAATATGCAAAAGCTCACAAATATTGGAGTAAAAATCAGCAGTATTATGCAGTGAGGAATTGAAGTTTGAAATTTTTGGGTCGAATCTTCAGCAGTATGTTAGAAGAAGAGTTGGAGAGAGGTGGAAGAATCAGTGCTTGCAGCCATCGGACAATACATAGTGGAGGGTCCATCATGGTTTGTGGCCGCATTTGCGTAATTCATCATTCCATTCTTTCTGGAAAGTGTCTGATTGGGAACAGTTTCTTTTTTTTTTTTTTTAAGCATGATGACCCCAAACATATACAATTTTTTAAATTTTTTTTTAAAGCAGGTACAACTCGGTCATAGACTGGTCTAGACCATCATAAAATCAGTATGAGATCACCTGAACAGAAGAAGAAATAAAAGCTAAATTTAATGACAAACTCAGGGAAGAAAGCCTGGTACAAAATACCAGAAAAAAAAGGCTTCCAAAATAATGCACTATGTGCAAAAGGAGACGATACTAAAGACTGAACTGCTGCCTGTAGAAGCTGTTTTGTTCAGACACTTTGTGTCTTAACACAGTCTACATATCTCCTGTGTTTTTTGGTCATACCCTAATAAAGAGGCTGAGAACTGAATATGCATGATTATTTCAATGGTGCTAAAACAGCAAAGTTAACGCTGTAAAAGACATTTGCACAATACTGCATGTTTGAATTTTAGAAAGTCGTTGTTTTAACAGATTGCTGAAGCAACACTGTTATGTATCCTGTGTCTGATAAGGGCTTGAGGTACAAGCTTAAAAGGTGCAATGCAACCCTAGTTACAAATAGTAGCTGTGTGAGGGAAGGGCTGCACATTTTTCATCAATGAACTTAAAGAAGCTCCTTCACTAACAGAAAAGCGGATTTAGTTTCAGCATGTGGCCCTTACACTCACAGGCCCACGCAAAGGCTGCTGTCTTTCATAGTGGAGTGCCATTCACTATAATTAAGTGCACTTCATCATGGTGTTGTCGTTCATTTCTGTGAAATATGACATTTGAATTGAATATCAATCGGAGGTGAATTTAATGCTTAATTCAATTATTTTGTTGCTTACTTGTACCATTGATTTTCACATGGGTTCAATATGTACAAAAGACCAACTTATCTATTGTAGTTCACTACTGTAATCACAGGAATAAAATCCATAAAGGGTATTTTGAAAATTGAAAAGCATATATAACATAACAGACTGGAGTATATTAATGAAGTCATCTAGAGACAGGAAACAGTCAGTTATAGTAATTAATATTATATCAATTATATTGATTAGAAGTAATATAAACATTAATCAAGATTAATTAAATAAACAGATAAAATGAAGTAAGAAATCTGCACAATATGTCAGATTAACCTTTAACATTAACTACCACATTTTTCAAACAAGACTTTTTCCATCCTCTAGCAGGTGCTACAGAGTGACATCTTTGCAATAACATCTGTATCAATCACACTGTAATTTAATAGTGTTACAGTATTTTGACCATACCCGTGCTACTTCGGATGGTTATGCCAAGGTATTATGCCACTAACATAAAAATTTCAAGGCCACACTAGTGGAAGTTCGCAGTATTATCTCCTCAGTGATTAGATCTAAATTTCCTTTATAGAACTGAATCAAAGACCTCATATGAAGTAGGGGAACAATAAAAGTGGATATTGTTTTAAAAAATAATAATAAAAAATTATTTAAATAAATTTTTTCGAGACAGCAAATCATTACATAAAATATAAACATATACATGTCTGGTATAATAATGCAACTTCTACACAGAATTTATAAATATGTGTGGACGTGTCTTTTCACCCACTATCTGAAAAATGTAGTAGATCTATGTATGTAGTGTATCTTTTTAATTATAGGATACGAACTTTATTGCAATGTGTTTATAAGAAATTCTGTTGATGATATCCCAAGCTCACGTCATTAAAAATGAAAGATTTACAAATTTTTTTTTAGCACATTCTAGCAGAGATGTTTGTCAGCTTGTATTTACTGGCCAAATCTCACTAAACGCCACTCGCCAATGTTCTGCCAAACACCGGTATTGTGTGTACTTCCTTGCTGTGACCAGCCCTCATTTGCAGTCAGACCCCATTCCTCTTCTCTAAAGATCATCCTTTTAGAAACTACAAGTCCAGAAACTGTCACTGCAGATTTGAGTCAGCTTCACTAAATATCACGACTGTGACAGTGAATGAGCAGACAGTAGGAGCCTGCAGAGACCATGTGGAAGCTGGTGTTAAAACGTCCCTGCTGGCTCAAAGCACTGAAGCGAGAGATAGCAAGGCGGGCATAAAAATACTGCATACAGGGATATAAATATTAGCATATGACTTGGCCTCAATATTGAACAGGTACAGATGCACAAACACTCAAGGTCCGAAGGACACTAATGGAATGTTCTGAAAAGCAAAAAAAAATAAAAATAATAATAATAATAAATAAACAGCACATCTAAATGAGACATAGATCAGTACAGGTCAAATAACCTCATCTGTAGTAACTACATATTCGACTTGATGGGCAGAAATATCTCTGCATCTTTCTCCTGAAGCCATGTGCATCAACCTGTCGTTACTGAAATAGTAGAAGGAGACAGATTCAGCCAATTAAGACTATTTCTGGAGGCAGACTCTCCCAACAATGCACAGGCCAAGGGTGAAGAAACACACAACAAACTTTTAATAGGCTTTCTCGACTAATTAAACATACCCGAAAAGTGAGATGGTGGTTCTGCGATGTCCTCGACCACTTGTAGTCAGGCCCAGGCCATTCTGAAATACAAACAGGGGCAAGCATTAAACTTTCACGCATACTTAAAACGTATACATGAAAGTATTTCGATTTCAAATGCAATGAGAAATTATCAAGTATAGCTTTACGCCGCTAAATACCTAATCAGTCCATTGACAGACCCAGTAAATGGCTGGTATTACAATTAGTAAATGCTTAATCATATGGAAAAATAAAAGGCAGAAAAGATGTACAGAAAAAAATGCATATACACTTCAAAAGTTGAATCGGTGTAGCGTGTTATTATATTTCTTCTAAAGATGGCAATAGCCACACCATTGTTGTTGCAATCATGTGACTGTCAGAAGCGTGGCATGCTGAAGTGCATTTACACTTTTTTGGGGGGCCTCTCTGTATTTATGATTAAATCTTTTGTGCAGGGATTTAATCATAAATATATCTCCTTTAAGTTTCACCAGAATTAAATGTTCCTAAGAGTATTTGTAAATTTAGTCTTAGCCTCAGTCTTGTGTCAAATATTTAGTCGACTGGACCCTTTACCTAAAGGCTCGGCATTTTTAATCATAGTTTAGTCATAAGAAAAAGAATTTTAGTTTAGTTTTAGTGAACAAAATTTTTTTGAAAACATCATTAGAGTCTTTTTTGCCACTCATCTCACTTAAGATTTATGTTACCATTACCTAATGAAATAAACATGTTGAATGATTAAAAATGCAGGTTCAGTGATTTGAGAAATACATGCAGATATGGAAAATCTTGCGAGTTGCAAGTTTTATTTTTGCACTGATATGATGCAATAATTCAGGTCCAAAGACTTCTATAAAACAGACAACTTTGGCAGAGGTGTTGTCTCTGGTACTCAAAACTTCCTCGTCCTCACAAGACAACTCACACAGTGGCACATTGCATGTAATATATTCTTCAGCTTTTCTAAGAAGATTCTGAATGTCCTCGTCATTTTCAATAAGGGCTTATGCTGATACACTGGAATCAACACGGCATTCGGCCGCAGCTAGAGGAGAGAACTGTTTGCTGTGACATTGAGAAAACAGCCAAAGCGTTAATCCATGTTTGCAGTCAATATCTGAGCCAGTGTAGCTCTGTCCCTGTAGCTCCTGGCATGAGCTAGAAAAAAAAAAAACTCTGAGAGGTGGCTGCTCAAGTCCAGTCCTGCAGGCACAACAAGGGACAGGCAATCGGTGTTACTTTCAGGCACCTTTGTGTGTTCTGCAAATGGTAGAGCGAGTTACTGAGAATGGCGAGCTTCTGGGTGACAGGCGGTCCCAAGCCCATGGTGTCGCTTACTGCTGTAAGATAGAATTTCAAGTAAATGAGAAATTCTGAAACATGAACTGGACCACTTGATTGGACAATCTTTGATGAGTAGTCCACATTGTTGCAGCAACCGCTCTGTGGCAAACTGCTTAACCAGGTGTCTCACTTACTTTATCCATCAGGAGTTTGGTTGTGTGTTCCTTCTGGATATTATTGACTAAAGAGTAAGCTGCAGAGCATGAAAAACACAAACCTTTCATTAATCCACCAACAACTATTAATATTATACAATGGCACATTATCACCACACGAAATATTAAACATTCTTCACTACTGATCTAATATTTAATCTTGTATCTAAAACAATGAATGAACCTAATATCTAGAACACTGAATACATTCTGTACATAAATGATGTTCATCATTGACAGACAGAGCCTTCATCTCCTCCCTCTCCATCACCGTCCGCATTATTGTCTTCTACAGAACTCACGTCCTCCTCTTCAAGGTAAAAAGCAGCCAACATGTTGGTTCCATCACCGGTGATAATCGTAAGATCCTTTTTTTCTTTTGGGATCCCTTGTCCTTCTGGACACTCATCCGCAAGCGCAGCGATTGGTGAAGCATTTACTTTAGGTTCAGGAGTGTGTGTTCAGCTTTATCCTGGCCTTTGAAATAACAAGTACTGCCTTCAAGAAAGGACGCCGTGAGCCCCTTTGTTGTCCATATGTCCAAGCCAATGACTACTTTGTGTGTCATGGCCAGTATTTGAATTCTTTCCATTTCAGCCAGGTACATTTTGTTCACTAGGCTTGTATTATTATTTTTTGTCACAGTAGTTCTTTTATCAATGTTTTTTTCTATCATGATGGAATCCATAGAGGAGGGAGCTGTCTGGCCTATCCACTGAGCTATTGCCTTTTCTTTGTTTCTTTGTTGCTCCTGTGAGTCTGGTTTGTACATTGTGTGAGAAAGGACTGCACCTGAGATAGATGGCCTCTACTCTTTCCTGGGTGTTGCTTTACCCTGTCTGGAATCTATGACAAGAATAAATAAAATGAAGTCTAGACAGATGTAACGTCAAGAAATCTAGCACTTTTAATAAATACTTACTATGATTTTAATGAAAAATAAATAAATAAATCAAACCCTGAGCATCCGGTAAAAAAAAAGCCTACACAATCAAAACTAGGTGGTGAAAGCAAGGTTATTGCATATTTAACTTGTTTCTATGCCAAATCAGATAAATTTTGATGGCAACGCAAAGGACCAAAAAAATATTGTCATCTGTTATTTAGTCAGCTACTCAAGTGTCAAGTGTTGATTTTATCACTGCATGGTGTAAGGCTATGGTTTGCTGCTAGTGTGGACTGAAATTGCCACTTAATTGGCACTTGAAATCTAGGTTATACTTGCCTTGCAAATATCAACAGCACCATTAGCACTGATAAAGCTTACCTAGCTTCAGAATGGTCTATTTGACATGCTGTGAAAGGGGTTTCAGGCTTTCAAGATGGCACAAAGTAATGTGAGCTACCTACAACAGGGTACAAACTAGGGCTGCACGATATTGGGAAAAAATTACATTGCGATATATTTTTTTCCTGCGATATATATTGCGATGTGTACAAA
>JAQMYL010000038.1:24170194-24188019 GCA_030014365.1 Clarias pachynema
AGCAACACATCGCCACAGAGAGAGAGTTTGACAGTGAACTCGGAGAAGTAAAGCTTTCGGAACTACTGGTTTAGCCAGAGGTAAGGTAAGCACCCTAAGCTTGTAAAGTTTATTTATAGTTCACTGCCATTTTCATGCAAGAGTAGGCAAGAAAAATGGAACTTTATTGTAAACAGGATTGTAAACAAAAAGAGATCTTTGTTGTATATGATGTGTATTTTGGGGGAACAGACAGACAGTGCTTTGCTCTTTAAACTTCGATGTAAACATAAATGAGATTAAACTATTCAATGAATCCAGCATTTTATTTAGGTAGAGGTGGTGTTGAGCCTTAATCACAGGGGTGAAAATGAGCTATTATATAGAAAGACACCTTTCTGGTCAGCCACTTCAATACATTTCCACATACAAAGGACTGACCAGTTTCTCTTGAGAATATTTTTATCCTGTTCAAGAGCACCTAGTATCCACTATTTGAAGTTTGAGTTGAAAAGGAGAAAAAAGGGAGAAGAAGGCTTTGATCAGATAGATGAAAGTGCAGCAGTAACCAGTTCCACAGCTGGGAAGAGCAGCTTGTTATATGCAATCTGAATGTGAGATGATAGACCATAACTTTCAATAGCTTTCATTTCCTGATATTTACATCTAGATGTGTTAACTTGAAACATGGCAACTTTGATGTCAGACCACCTAACTTTGTTAACCAATAAAAGTATTGGAACAGCTTATCTCAATGAAGATTAAAGCTAATAACACACTAGTTGGTTGCAAATCCCTTGCTTTCAGTGACTGCATCAAATTGGTGGGTCAAACTTATATTCCTCTTGTGACACTTTTGCAGGACAGTTGTTGCATTTTTCAGTCTCCTTCTCAAGAGATATATTGCATGCTTAGTTGGCTTAAGGTCTTGTGATTGACTTGGCTAGTCTAAGACCTTCCACTGTTTCCCTCCGAAGTCCTTTGTTGGCAGTGTGTTTTGGGTCATGGACTCGCTTTATGTTTAAGTTCCTCTCAATTAGGTTGGATTATTTTCTCTGTAACATGACAAACAATTATTCTGTTGAATTTTGAATTCCTTTTGATGCTATAAAGCAGGTACGATATAAACTCGTTTCAAAAGTATCCATGCAAGCCATGTCACTACCTCCACCATGCTTGACTGATGGACTGAATCATTTGAATCATGCGCAGACCCTTTTGTTCTCCACACTTCACTGTTTCTATAACTTTGGTAGAGGTTAAGCTTAGTTCCAATACTGTATGGCTCTTTGCCATATGATTCTTCGTACATTACTGTATGGTCTTCTGTTTCCTAACGCTGATGAGTGGTTTGCATCTTGTGGAATGGCCTCTATATTTCTGCTCTTGAAATCTTCTTTGAATGCTGAATTGTGATACCTTCACCTCTGCCCTGTAAGTAGTTGGTTATGCCTGATAATTATTCAATGACTGATTGATTTTCCTCTTCTAATCTTCAAAATAGCTTGCATTTCTATTTGCCATTTTCCATTTTGAATGATAAATGCAGTCGTCGCAGGCAAAACCCAGAGGTCAAACCAAGAATTGACATACAGTACAGAGCTATTAATCACACGTCATGTGTCCCGATACTTTTGATCCAATGAAATATGGGCGAACAAGCTGTTTAACACATGCAGATATCAGAAAGCTTATCATATGCATCATTTGACACTTCAATGTATAGAAAAAAACTAAATAAATGGCCTGCTTACAGAGGGGACTTTGTGTATACTGTACATCCACTTTCCACTCTAGAAGGAACACCTATACACCATTTATGCAGTTATTCAATCACGTAGCACAACACATATAATGTTCAGTCAATTAGAATAGATTAGATTAGCCTAGATTTGATTCGATTAGATAGACGTTATTGTCATTGTGCAATGTACATGTACAAAGCCAGTGAAATGCATCTAATCAGAAGCTGTAAAGTGGCCTAATAACAATAAATAACAAATGTGATAAATGAGGGTATGGATCCATATGTACAGTGGTGAGAGTGATTAATATACAGAAGGAGTAGTAGGTAGTAAAAATATGATCAACACATTTTTAACACATCAAACCTTAAGATGGGTGGGTTACAATAGCAGGAGGCGACATCAGTTTCCACTCCCAACAGCCAGGAACAGAAATCTCAGGCTATTATAGGCACAGGTAACAGGAATCTGGACAGTTGATGACTGAAGAAAGACCAAGTTATTTTTTTCCTAACCTTCAACTGTCCAGTTTTAGTTAGTCTCCACCTATGACAGCCTCAGACACTGTAACATTTTGTGTGAAGGTAACAGTTATTCCACCAAGATGAGATTAGTTAATTATAAGTAATAATAAGCTCTGTTTTTTTGTGTGTGTTTTCCTTGTTATAGGAAAAAAATTGTAAGAAGCAGTATATTTTGTACTATGTTAGTATCTGAGTGCTTAATAAAAATATTTTACTCCTTTTTTTTAATCTTCATGCTTGCAGTTGCAGTACCGTTTTTATTGCAATACCATTTTAATCCACTTAAGATTTCAGTTTCCTTCTATTCACATAATTATTGTGGGTGACTGAGACAAAACTGCAAGCAAACATCAGTTTCTTTGGTTCTCAATCTGATAAAAGACACAAAGCATATATATAGCTTTCAATTCTGAGACATGTTCTTACATTAACTTGCATTAATGGTCTTACCATTTATTAAGCAACTTTTACCACAGGAAGGAAAGTTTTCAGGGGTCACCCTTCCTCACACGAACCCTCACCATTTTATCTGTGCTTGAGACCAGCACTGAGAGTGCACTGACTTGTACAATACTGTGCATCCCCGTGGCTAGGGCTTCGTATTGAGGAATCAATCCCCAGTCTTCGACTAAATTCCCGCTGTAGGAAAGAATATTGAAACCCAATTTTTTTTTTTACATTTGTCTGGAAAAGGTCAGATGTCAACTGGTAGAAACATACAGACTATTTGTGTATGTACTGTATATACCTTGATCCCACTGTCCACTACGTCCCTTCCAAACATACAACAGTCATTCATATTTTATTACAAGTATGAGTGAAGTTGGCCTTTAATGTGCACCTTACACACTCTTCAATATCACATAACCCAGAGATAAGGACCAAAAAGACTGTCAGGCAACCAGGAAAGTGTGTGCAGTTATGGTTCATTAATGTATGACTGTTTACTATGATGGGCCTTAGTCTAAGTAAAAAAAAAAAAAAAATGACTTGATTTAAAACCTATAATTAAAACCTACAACCAAGCATTTGACATTAGATACTGGCCGTAATTAAGCAATCAACTTCATGTGGCAAGTGTAGACAATTACTTGGCTCCAGAGTAGCACAGCTGAGTCTATAGTACTACCTCATACCACATTATAATAGATAACATACTTTCCTAACAAAGGATGTTAGCTCAACTGTTGATGTACAATGCACACTGAACCATGCCACAGTTTGTGTTCTGAGAAGACCTGCTTGGTATGAGGGATTCCAACAAGCCATGCTCATCAATCAAATCCATTGTACTGCGTCCAGAGAGTAAAGGCTCAGGTTACAATGCTGACAATTCCACCTGTCCTGCAGTCTTAAAATGAGATATCCATTTTGAAAAATAACAAAATGCAAAACAAAGCGCTGACACGTTTATCGCTCAGATCTTTGTGTCATTTTTTTTTTTTTTTTTTTTTAGAATTTCAGATAGTACGCTTGGATAGTGCAGTATAGATCTTGTGTATGGCTTTTTAAAGCTCTTTCAAAATAACATTCCCAGCCAACAAATTCTTTAATATCCTGTCTTTATATTTATATGCTTTTTGAATTCTGGTGAAATTTGAGGGTGTTTAGAGTCATTGTGCATGAATAGTTGTAAATAAAGACCTAACGTTTATTCTTCTTATTGCTCATGGTTTCACAAGCACTATGGCTCTCATGCCCTTTCTGACCCGCAGTTACTTATGGGTCAAGGCCGCTGCTTGCGTGGAATATTTGTTGTTCCTTGCTCCAACAATTTTCATTCTAGTATGGACAGACAAGCATTTTGTGCCAGGTGGCAAAGGAATCATCCACATGCCACATATCTGGGGGTCACTCAATACTATAGCCATCAAGGTCTTTGTCTGCTGACATATCACTGCCCACACCCTGCATTGTGTGTAGATTACTAGCAGTTAGGGGAGAAGGCATTTCACAGCTGCACCATACATCTAAATGTGCCACCTCTCAACCTTTCAACTGCCGGCTGTTTCAAAGCCACCACTGGGCTCAGCCAAATATAGAGTGCAATACCATCCCACTCCCCCTGTTCTCCACCTCCAACCATGTAACAATAAGCCAGAGGATTCAGTTACATCAACCAGGGCACTTCCCATAGGCCAAAGCTCTACTCCTGCATGCAGAAGGAAAGACATAATGCATTTAGTACAGTATGGTGCAAAGGGAGCAGCTCACTCACGGCACTAAGTGACTGGAATGGAGCATCTGAGCCATGGAATGCTAATTCTTGCTGCAGGCTTGTAGCACACAGGAAGAAGGGTGTTAATGACATGCGTAATATCTCCTAACAAAACAAAGACTGCTGATGTACAACCAAAAAAAATACGGCTGTCCTAAGGACTTGTTTGAGCTGCCAAAGCGTTAACAACTTTTATGTGTGTCCTGTATGATTTGCTCCTTCTTTCAAATCTGCCTTTATCCGTTTTCATTTTCTTTTCTCGTTTGTCTCTGCTGGTGTCAAATACCTGGGTGTTGTGACACAGCTGGGTGCAAGTTCAGCTGCTCTCTCCCTCTTATGTTTCAGTTAACTGGGTTGCGACGTTCCAGTCATCCAGCAGAGGTTACCAAGGGATTGCATCTCGGCACATGAGGCAGATGACAAGTGGATTAAAAGGACCCGGGTCCCCTTGGATATTTTTTGTTTGTATCAGATCCTAATGTTAAAATTGACGCAAAACATAAGGAACAAAAGGAGTTCTCCTGTCTGCATGGATGCAATGGTGCTATCACTTTACTGTCAGCAAAGCAGTAAAATACCCGGGATTCTAGTTGCCTCTTTTCATTCATTGCAGGCTATAATGGAAATACTTATATGACCTAAATTTGCTGGACTCAGCATATCTACTGATTGCTGATGCAAGAGCTCCACAAAGCTAGTAAGTCAGGAAGTCCCTCAAACTCATAACTGTCTGCATACAGTATTATAATCTCTCTGGAACTACTTGGATTGAATCAGGTCATACCATCCTGTGTCTCCGAACTGTTGAAGCAAGCCCAGTTAGAAACTTTCCTAAGTATCCCGCCGCCATATGTTTCCTTGAACACTCCGAACAAAAATAGTGTGAAAGTTCTCAGAGTAATTTGGGCTTAATTTAACACTGTTGCAAACAAGTTATCTGACAAGGTACTTGGCAACAACTTGTTGGGGTGTGACCAGCCCCTTGGGTCAGATCCTAAAGCGGCAGATCAAAGTTGGCATGTGGGTGTAAAGTAGGGCGGTCGCGTGCGCCTTCTTGGCCCTCATCTAAATGTGTGGAGTGTATGGGGGGGCGAGTAGCAGAATGTCTGTAGCACCTTCTTCTGGCTGTCTGCATCTAAACACACACTAAAAGAAGCCCGCAGAGGGAGGCTGCCCAACATATACACACTCTGTGAGAAGCTGGACACATTTCAAGTGTGGAGAGGACCACCACGGTGCAGTGAACAGAAGTACTAGATCTTGACATAAAGACTATCCACAGAGATGACAATGGAAGGGCCAGCTCACAACGAAGGGTAGGCTCAAGCATATTAATGTTAACGTTTATCACTGACAACATTTACTTTATGATTACTGAGGATTACGATTACTTTTGGTAATTTGATGTGATCTTTGCAATTTTTTTTTCTTTGACAAAAAGTCATAAATATTGTTATAGATGAGCATTTATCAATGTGAAACCTTTACTCGTGTGGGAAACTTTGTGTTATTATTTTTTATGGTACCCTTATCTGTGTGGAGGATTTTGGATTACGCTGATTATCTAAACATTTTTGGCATCTGCTCTTTGTAAATCCTTAAATCCAAGACTCTGAGACTGGAGACATATATCTTGTAATGCATCCTGACATAGGGCCTTTTATTATTCATCTGTGACTGGTCATCAAGCTCAGACGTTCTTGGTGGACATGTTGATATGTTGTTTGTGGCTCAGCAAAGATCACTGATAGTTAAACAGGGTTTATAAATACCAGCACTTTCTAATAAAACTGCAACACACACCATAATGTATTCTCCCTGGCGCTGAAGACTCTGACGCAAGATATGAGAGTGTTTGAATTAATGAGAACAGGGTATAGGTATGAATGTATTAGCGATAGAGAGAGGTGGAAATAAAGTGTTAAACTGAAGAAAAAAAAAGATTTTTAGAAGTGTAGGTGATAAGATTAATACATATCATGAAAAAAACATGAAACGATTCGACTTGCTAACTTTGTGAATTTTCAACAATACTTTACTTTCCTTCTAGTGCTATTTCAGTTTAAGTGGAGGAGTGTGCACTGCCAGCGCTGGTGATCAGGATACACAGATATCAGATATCAAGTTTAGATCATTCAGAGATATCAGATTTATCAAGATATCAACTGAGTGAAGTGTATCTATGACTTTCAGAATGAAGGTGACAAAAAATATAGAAATAACATCTAAGCTTGGTGCATATAAGTATTGAAATTGTTTTATGATTCAATGTGTGACATATGCCCCACACGAAAGCAATATGGTGACATATCAGGGGGAGGAAGCTCCAGTGGACAACCTTTCCACACAGAAGCAGCATCCTTCCTCTGTTGCTATAGAAACAGAACCCACCATGGACACACAACACGTGTTTCAGTGAGCTTATCATAGCAATAATACAGTGTGTTATCCATTTTTGTGCTGTGAGTGTACACTTCATGCAGTATAACAGAGATGAAGTTTACATAAGAACCATGCATAATGAAATTCCTCTGAAGACGTCAAGAACCATTTCCAATTCAAATTAAACTCTTTTTAAATATTAAAACTGATCTTGAACCATCACAGAACAAAAAGAAAAAAAAAAGAAAAAAAAACCTTTGTTGAGCCAAGTATACATTCTGTTATTCACTAGAAAAATGTGCAACAAAAATTCCAGTTAACACTACTGAGTGTTTATTTAGCACAGTGGACTTCAGGGACTGAACTGGCAAAGGAAGCTTTTTGTATGTGAAAGAGCTAGAAGAGATTTCCCATTGAGATGATGACAACCGATCCAATGATAACAATGAAAACTGCACAGCAGTGCTGGGATGCAGATATGTAATGTTATGAAATGCATTCGACCGAAACTAAAGTAGTTCTGAATACTATTGTTATGTATGTACAGTACAGTATGTAGATAGAGTTCATTTTCTCTGTGTGTGTAGAACAACACACAATGTTTAAATAAGCATGAAGTTGCCAGACCAGAGAACAAGAATCAGTGAGTGTATTTGTGACTAATCATGAAAAATGTGAGGTATATTTGAGTATAGTCATGTTCAAAAGTTAGTACCCCTCTTTTAATTTTATGTGTTTTTCTGTATAAAGACATTATAAGAATCATCTGCTCATCTCAGTAATAGTATATAACTTTTTTTATTTAACAAAAATAATGAAGCAAAAAAAAAAAAAAACATGTGGGCAATACTAAGTACGCCACGATTCAAAAGCTTAAAGAGTAAGTATTTCCTGTACGACTTTGTCAGTCTCTCACTTCACTTCCATATGTGAGCAATACTAAGTACCCCTTACTGTGTTCACAGGATTTATGCAGGTAAGTTGCAGCCAGATGCTGCTAATCTTCAGCCTTGATTAATTGATCATCAGCAGGCTCTATAGCTGTCTCAAGAGCCAATTCCAAGACATAACCAATGATCATAGAGAAGCAATTGTTGCTGCATATCAATTTGAAAAAGTTATTTAAAAAAAAAAACATTTCCGAACAATTTGGAGTTCAAAATTCCAGAGTGAGAAAAATTTATCAGTTTATTATACAGTTGCCAGTCTTCCCTGGAGTAGACGTCCCAGCACATTCAGACCATCAGAACGTGCAATGCAAAAAACCCAAGAATTACAAAAAACCCAAGAATTACATTTCAGACCCTACAGGCCTCACTGAATGTTAAAGTCCATGATAGCACAATTAGAAGAAGACTGAACAAGTACGGCATAGGAATACTTGTTGTATACTGTAGTTGCAACAAATACAATATTCCCAGGAGAAAGCCTCTTCTCTCTAAACAGAATATGGAAGCACATGACAGATGTTTGCAAAACTGCATCTGAACAAACTACAAGGCTTCTGCAACAATTTCTTATGTACAGATGAGACCAAAGTGGAGTTGTTTTGCATTAATACCTAGTGCCATGTTTGGCAAAAAACAAGCAGCATTTCGGTAGAAACACCTCATACCCACTGTCAGGCATAGCAGTGCAGGGGTGATCATTTGGGCTAGTTTTTTTCGCAGCCACAGGACCTGGGCATCTTGCAGCCATTGAGTCGACCATGAACTCCTCTGTATTCCAAAGTATTCTAGAGGCAAATGTGAGGCCATCTGTCTGACAGTTAAAACTTGGTGAAAATTGGGTCATGCAACAGGACAATGATCCGACGCACACCAATAAATCTACTTCCGGATGGTTGAAATATAAAAGGATTTTGGGATGACCTAGTCAAAGTCCACACCTCAACGAAATTGAAATGCTGGCAGGACATTAAGAGAGCTGTGCATAAGCGAATGCCCAAAAACCTCAACGAAATGAAGAAGAATGGTCCAAAATTTGTCCACAATGATGTGAGAGACTGACAAAGTCAGTACAAGAAGTTATTACCTCAAGGTATTGCTGCTGAATATAGGTCTACAAACTATTGAATGATGGTGGTACTTAGCATTGCCCACATAATTATTTCCTTTTGGATTTTTTTGTTAAATAAATAATGGCACAATGAATAGAAGGTTATATGCTGTTGTTTGTCTGAGGTCGTATTTGTCAGTACTAAAAACCCGCTATGATCAGATGATGTATATTATGTTATTACACACACAAAAAATAAAAATATAGAATAAAAAGACTAACTTTTACATGACTGCATGCCATTATCCCAGTATAAGTACAAGTCAGGTACATATGTATTTGGACAGTGACACTATTTTTGTACGCCAAAATGAAATTGAAATGAAGTGTTCAATAAATAATGGAAGGCTTAATAGGAATATTTTTTCTCATCTGCCACGTAGAAGGCCTGGGTTCAAATCCCAACCACTGCCAAAACCCAACCGCTGCATGTAGGGCATCCTCAGGGTCGGTTGGTAGGTTGGGAGGATTGTGGCAGGAAGGACATAGATCATAAAACCTGTGCCAAGTTGACTGTGTCAGTTGGGCTGTCTGCTGCAGTGGACCGTTAATGGAAGCAATCAAAAGAACAACATAATTACTTTAATTGTTTAGGAATTATAGCCATTTTTACAAAGTCCTTCCATTTTTTACAGGCTTAAACTTAACGTGCAAGTGACAGGTGTTGCCTGTTTCCTTGTTAATTTATGACAAATCAAGAAGTTAAATTATCTGGTATTTGGTAGCTATTCACAGAAACTCTTACTATATGGTTTAAAGATTGCTGGTGCAAGTGCAGGTGTCCATGATTAGACTGAAAAAAAAAAAAAACTCTGACCGATTGCAGATCCTTTAGGAGTGGCTTCTGGATCCTTCGGGATCAATTATAGTGATGGGAAGTTTGGATCATTTTAGTGACTCAGTTCTTCAAGTCTCGTTCATTAAAATAAACAAACCTTTTCATTTAGTTCATTTCGTTCTTTTGATCAGAAATGAAAATAAAATGTTACATTTTCAATAAACAGACCCCCAACATGTCTAGATACACAAATTTTGGCTATAGTTCCAGTAATGAAAAAAATATTACAATGCAGCTAAGGACATATTATAATAAACAGAATGAGCAGCTCACCTCTCATATCTTCTGTTCCGAATCGTTCGTTCCTTTACGCTACTCGCGTCTATGGGAGTCACATGACAAAGGAATGAACGATTCATACCAGAAGACCTGCTCAATTCTGTTTCCTATGCAATGCACTGCATAGCATCTATGAGAGTCACATACTTCCATACATAACATCAAAACAAGTCATGAACTTCCTGGAGAGGATGGATGCATCATTCTCAAAGGCCACAATCAAGCATACAGTAGGAGTCAAGAACAGAATAGAATTAGCTAGATAACTGGAGTTCAGTTCTGGAAAAATAATTCTTTGGACAGATGGAACCAAGAATGACTTGTAGCACAACGATAGATAGAGAAGAGTTGGGACAAATTAAAGAAGAGTGCATTATCCAAAAGAATACTATGGAGGAGGCAGTGTTGTGGCAGCTATGGGCATATACGGTATGAATACAAATGGAACTGGGTAACTGGTGTTTGTTGATAATGTGATGACTGATAAAAGTAGCAGGATGAATTCTAAAGTATATAGAGCTAAACTTTCTGAGCAGATTTAATCAAATACCATATAAACTTAAAACTTAAAACAACTGGATAATGACTTGTGAAAGCAACAGTATGTGAAAGCTTAATGCAAAGCAATAAAATATTCTTAAATTGCTGAGTCAGTCACGTGATCTCAACCCGATTGAGCATGCTTTTCACTTTTTTAAGACAAACCTGAGGGCAGAAAGACCCACAAATATGTCAAAGAAGGAAACTCAGTAGCTTAAATAATACAAAAAAGTGTTTTCACTAACACTTTTCGCTTTTCCACTAATGGGGACGTTAATGGCTTTAATTCCCAAAGAGGAAAACATTAGCCATGAGCACATGTAAGTTATATGAATGGAATCAGTTACATTAAGTCCGTGAACCATTACAGCACCTGATGGCATAAAGATATTAATGGCCATTTTGGAACAGATGTCTAGACAGACAGGTGTTTAATGAGGCAATACAATACCATTTAAAGACGCAACATATGATAGTAAAATTAATTATAAAATAATACATTATTTTAGAAATATTTGACTTGACGTGGACTCACCCAATATACATTTGTGTTACACTTGTTTTGCAAAAATCATTTAAGTAGAAAATCAGGATTTACTAAAAGACTGCTCTTTAATGTCAGTTTTCTTATTCTTCATGCACACATACTGTATGTATAGACATTGTGAAAATGTTGGTGTCTTTAGTCAGTCAGTGGCATGAACACGACAGGATGAACATGTACATGCCTGTTTTAAAACATTACATGGCTGGATACTGCTGAGATAATCCAGTGAAAAGTGATCCTCTCTTCACAGTTCCCCGCAGCTTAATGTTATGGTCACAATTGCCTTCAAATATTATGAGTTTAGCCTGTCAGTACAGCAACACGGATAGATTTTAAATACTACAATATCCTTAATACTTTATGCTAGACCATGTGCAGTTACCAGAGCATGCCTACAATATACCCAGCAAAAATATTTAGCTTCATAAAATCTTTGCCAAATTCCATAAAACTATTACGTTACTCAGTCAGTAGAGAAAATAAAAGTGTAGCTGGATGAGTCCACCATCACACAAACTGTGAGAATGTGTATGCTGTGGAAAAGAAGAAGGTAGAGAAGCAGAATCTGTCTCTTTAAGAACTGGTCCTTGGGCAGGTTGTGGTGTTGAGTAAGGAGGTGGATCCCTGCCTGTCTTTATGCTGCCTGATTCTCCCAACAAGCATTCCTATCAACAATCCCTGCCTCACTACTAGCTTGCCAATGTTTGTGAGAATAATTGATTGAGTTGTGTTGGGTTTACTTTCAGTATTGTTCACTTGGTTTGAGTGTGTTTGTGCATGCATGCATGACTTTATCATCACCTGAAGACTCCTGCACTTTTCTGAGCCAACCTTCTCAAGCCAGGTGTGTAACATCTGCATTATCAGTGAGTGTATTATTGAGCTTTTTTTTTTTCACTGAGGAAAAAAATCTGTGCCTCTACTCATGTATATTCCTTCATGTAATTTATAAATGTTGTGTAGAGATATATATTTTTAAAAAAGGAGAGATTGGAGACATGGACATGTGGTGTGCTCTCACAGCATCTTGCTTCTATTTTCAGTGATACTGTAGATTTTGCCCTTTTTTTTGCTGGCTGCTGTTTGAGATAAGTAAATATGATTCACATGATTTTTTGGACTGTTCTTGCTCTTAATATTTATTATTCTTAAAAACGCCATGCTCGAGAACAAAAAATGTATTTGTAATCTTTTTTTAGCACCAAACGTAGATAGATAGATAGATAGATAGATAGATAACATTTTAATTGTGACAATTAAAGTGTTTTGTTTTTTCTGAATCTTTGAGAGGTCTAAAATTATGAAATATTTTATGAAATATAAATAAGTTCTATATCTGGATGGACGGATGGATGGATGGATGGATGGATAGACAGACAGACAGATAGATATTGCACCAGCAGCTCCTACTCACACCTTGGCTGGTTCTTTGAAGCTGACTACTGATTAATTACCAAATCAATGAGTGTTTAATTAGACGTTCCTTGCAGTGTCAGAGCTAATTTCAAGATAAGCTTGAAGTTGATAATTAAATGTGTTAGTTTCAGTTAGGAATATACAGTATAGCAATGTAGTATTATAAAAGAGTTTAACAGAATATATTCCTGATTTGATAGATACGGTAGATAGATAGATAGATCATTTACTGATCACATAGGAAATTCCTGATATCTAGCAGCAATAGAGACAGTTACACATAGACAGGTCTGTAGCAGTGAATACACACTGTATATCTTATATATAGTCATTATACACAGGGAAATGTGAAAACTGACTAAAAGTTATTAGTACACTCCTAAGAACAAAAACCTATAAAACCTATCAATAAAAAGAATATATATTAATCATATAAGTCGCAAGCAATAATAATTAGAAGGAACAAGGCATAAGTGAAATGAAGTGAAATTCAGTGCAACCTTGATGTGCTATTGTATGTGTGACAAAGTGTTAAATTTTTGCAAATTCATTCAGAAATGTGCCAAATGCAAAGTAGACAGAGAAACCAGTACTAAACAGTTCCTCCAGCTGCTAATGGTGATGTTCTCAGCTGGATGATGATTACACTACCCCAATACATGGAGGTGAAATCCCCATATGGGCTTTAATAATAAAAAGAAATGTGAAAAACAGCCAAAATAAATACTCTCACTTCTTTTTTAGCACGCTGTTAACTAACACATGATGATTAAACACAAGTAAAAATACCCGCTCAGAATAATCAATGGCTGAGTGACTGAACTGTGAGAATGACATGAACAGATAAATATAGCATGTTTATTTTCACTATGCAGGTGCAAGGATAAAAGATAGAGCAGCAAGTTTAACTGATAATTGACTTGGCATCCCACGGGATCAAGGATAAATAGTGACTGTCAAATGTAACTGAGAACACTTTCAGTTAGAGATTTAGATCCGCTCACTGCTTTTATATTTAAAGCATTTGTTGTTATTAGCAGCTTCATTAATGTAATAGGTAAACAACCAAAATGATTTTCTGTCCAAAAGAACGGTCAGTGTCTTGGAAAATAATATACCCTTTTATTCTCCATGAGCTCCAAAAGCTGGGAAGGTAAACTTGCGATTTCTCTGCAGTAAGGAAAGGAGTATCATCCGAATGAGAAATGAAGAGTTTTGAGGTCATTTTCAGATAATGAAAATTTAAATTTCAGTCACAGGCTTGCCAATCTTGTTGCGTTTGCTCATATGAATATAATTTTTTTGAACCGCAGCTTGGAAGCTAAAAACATAGATGAGTTTTGCAGCATAAAGGTGCACAATAGTGCAAATCTCTGTACAAGAGACATTTCCTGTATTTGTACTTGTGTCAATATGCTACAAGAAGTGGCATGATGTTGTTGTAAATGTCCCCCATAAAAGATTCACAGAGTTGCCTGAATTATTAAGAGAGTGTCTGTTAACTGATCTGTGGTCAGGTTTCCCCACTATTTGATCTTACAGAGGTTGCAAAGTTTAGTCAGTGAAAAAGAACTCCAAACGAAAGACCTTTAGTTTTGTTACAGATACGAGCAATCATTGCTTTCACATTGCTTTCAAGTATTTCAGGACAAAGCACTTTTTTTTCACAGAGCTACTAAAACCCGTGCTGAGTCATTTACTGTACTGTGCAACATAGAACATTGTGAGAAAAATATAAAGGTACGGTTTTAAACTGCCTAAAGGCGAGTCCCATTTTTATCTGTTGGGATTTAATCCTTTGGAGTCATGCAGTCCCCGGTATATTTGCTTAAGAAACCTAGAACAAATTGAACAGGTAGTGACATATTTACCACACCATTCAATTGTGCAGCTTTATGTAAGCTGTCACTGAAATGCATTTTTTAAAATTACAAATAGCAAATTGGGTATAAATGCTAACATTTTTTTTCACATTTTGTTGGAAAATAAATCACTAATTAAGAACTTGTTTACTAAGATCTAAGCAATACAGAATGCCTTTTGCCAAAATCATTTTGTTCGACCAGCTTTGGCTTTGAATACACCACACAATATAGTGGCCAATTCATGTGTGAAAATTATTTCTTATTCTCTCAGCCTTTCACAAATTGATGCCCTGGTCATTCAGGACATTCACCTGACTTCACGTTGCTGAGCCTAGACCTGATCAACTGACCAACCCCAGATCAGAACACTGCCAACCTCCAGAGGCTCATACACTGGGCACCATGCATGACGGGTGCATCGCTTTATGTACTTCCTTTTTTACCTTGAGACACCCATTGCTCTCGCAGTATCTGGACTTGTCCAACCACATGACCCTTTCCCTTGCTCCAAAGAGCAATTTTTACTCTGTCTTGTAACTGGATGCCTTTTTTCTGATTAGCATCAAGAGGTCTCTTATCACCACAAAGGCTGTTTAGTCCCAATCCTGTGAATTCTCATCACATTGTTTCTGTGGAAATAATAAACATAGCTATGATTTCTACTGTATTTTTTTTTACCTCAACTTTACCAAGTTTAATTAGTCTCTGATCATGGTCATTTATAATTCTCCTTTAAGGTGTTGGACAGTTTATAACATCATTCCAATAATTTTAATGTTTTCTTTGCTCCAGACCGAGAATTTGACCTTTCTAAAACAGATTTTTGAGCCAGGCACTTGATTGTTTTGTTGTTTCCTATTGTATTTTCCAAAGTCCTAACCAAAGAAATCATTTTCTGTTTTCAGGTTGCATTGCATCATGATACAGAGAGTTACTCTGACTTTGCTTCTCTGTTGTAGTTGTGGTTGGCTCATCTCAACCTGTGAAGGCCAAGGTAAATATATCTGTCTGACTATGAAAACACCCCAGCACCAGCAGCAAGATAACCTAATACTGAGATTATACAACATGGCTGGTACCGAATAAAAGTAATGAGTTATGGGAGAGCTCAAATTCACAAAAGTATTGCGCTGCTGCATTCATTATCAAGCGAATTCCAAAAGAGTATCTGTCTTGTCAAAAATATCTTATATAAGATGCAAGTATGTGCCCACTCCAGGTATTTATTGCTTCAGTATGCTAATGCCTATGCCACTGACATAAAAATCATGATGTACAACTTTCATAAAAAGTATAATGTAAAACAGTATCCAAAGTCTAAAAAGGGGAGGGGGGAATAGGCAGTGTAGATTCCCTTGTGGCTGATACATCATGTTGCTATGATATTATTTTTTGGATGGAGAAGCTTATTATTATTATTATTATTATTATTATTATTATTATTATGGGTGATAAATTGTGCAACGTGTCTAGGGACTACAAGGTAAAACCAAAAAATTCTGAAAAGCTCTAACTGATTTTAGGCTAAACCTTTAACAGCACATTGGAGCCAGGGGATACCTTGCTAAATCTGTACTGGCTAAATGTTTTTCTAGGGGCAGAAACAGCCAAGTAGATGCTGGGATTGAATGATCCTTAATTTCACAGGGATCAGGTAACAACTCCCTCATCCCCTTCAGATGTTAAGAGCCGAGCTTCTTCCTTCCACCCAGCCTACAGTCTTCGAGCTTAAGCACACGCACACACTTCAAGGCACGTGGAGTGGCAGCAGGCGTATGGCCCTTCAAAGGTTTGAAATGAAGGAAACCAAACCTGCATGTTTCACTGGCACCAGGGTGCTGGCCACGGCCACAGGGGTGCAGGAGACCTGGGATAGAGTTTCATGGCCAGAGTAAATTTAGCTCCTTGTGGTTTGAACTTGAAGCCTACGGACTAGATCTGCTGAGTGACATCCCTCCAGAGGCGAGTGGTTGAGACTACATCCCTTAGGAGCAAGAGTGAGAAGGATAGACAGAGAGTGTCACATCACCTGTTTTTCAGACATCATATGCACCTTTTACAGCGCTGTTCCAACAACCTGAAACTATTGTTCGTAATTGAATTAATTGTTATGGATTATGGAAGCGGAATTACTTCAATAAAGGTCAAATATGAATCTGTATAGTTTTTTTTTAATAATGTAAATAACTTTCAGCTATACAGACTCAGGTATATAAATTATCTTGTGGGGCCAAGTGCTTTTTCATTCAAACTCTGTGTGAACTGGCAGCTTATTGGTTCAGTTGGCTTTAGTGTTGTTGGCTGCTTGCAGAAATTTGTGCCAAGGCCCACTATGAGTCTGGGCCAAAATGGTTTCCCTGACTTATGTGGTTTGTTTGGAGCTTATCTAGAATGAAAGGCAGGTACTAGAGCCTTCAAAACAGCACCTTTAAGGGTAAAAAAAAATAAAAAAAATTCTTGACTTCAATTATTTACACATACATCTAAGCAATCTGATTCCCTTCAATCAGATTATTACTAGGATTTATTTACTACATCATTTGGTACTAAAAAGGGCATATATGATACTCTTAAGCATTAAAAGTATGAAAAACAGCCACACAATTAAATAATAAAAAGTGCTGTTTGACATTTCAGGCTGTTAAACCCTTAAATGTTGCTGTAACTTCATTTAGAACTAATCCATGGCTTTCCCAGCTGTCTCTATTTAAGAGATTACTTGTTCTATTGTTGCTCTGGATTGCTCTAAACACTCTCAGGTAACTGTTAGTACTTTTCAGCTGTTGCACTGATGGCACAAAAAAGCCAGGTGTGCATTGTTTAGGGTTCACTACGCTCCCATGAACACAGATTTTACAGAGAGGAAACTGTATGTCATAACAGCATGACTAAATTAATGTCAGTTCACATGCCAGTGGCATGGCAATTTGTCCCCTATTTTTTTATATATAGAAATTGATACCGTATACCAAACATTGGTTAAAAATGGTATTTCCAATACCATGCTGGTATTAAAGTTTTTGCTGTCTATATAGTATATATGTCTGTCAATACATAAAATCTGTCCTAACACAAAAAAAAGTTAATGTATAGCACACATTACAATAACAGACATTGTAATGACTTCTTTTCAGGATAAATATTATATTTCATATATTCATAACATCCTGAGCGGACTGAAAGAATGTCAGGAAACAATCTGGGGGCTGGGACGTAAGCAGTAGTGAATTCCAGTGGTGTTGAAACAAAGCTCTTACAGGCAGCAGCTTGAAAACATTCCTATCCTACTGGAGCACATGCTCCTCTCATACTCTTCACCACAAACACAAACCCTCCAGAACGCACGCATACAGTACACACACACACACACACACACACACACACACACACACACACACACACACACACACACACACACACAGCATAGTAAGTGG
>JAQMYL010000038.1:24188119-24207182 GCA_030014365.1 Clarias pachynema
CACACACACACACACACACACACACACACACACACACACACACACACACACACACACACACACACACACAGAGCATAGTTAGTGGTGTATATTGAATTATATCCAAGATGGGACATAACTTATATGCAAGAAAGAACATAAATGGCCATAATTTCCCATAATCTAATTTGTAGAAACATTGGAAATATTCCAAAAATATAAAAATTAGGAAACTACAACAAAAAAAATTGTGAACTAATTTCCACTTCTCCAATTAAATATAAATCAGAATCTATTAACATGCCCAAAATCAAAAATGGAAACTGCATACAATTGTAATTATGCCTGAAATGTGAACTAAATATATGCTGACCTACTACTTCACACAAAGCAATCATTACTGCAAAAAGAAACAAAACTAATTAGTTGTTTATGCCCTCTGAGAGACCTTCAAAAAATATCACTCCCTGGCAGCTTGTCAAAACAAATTAACCACCCAGCAGACCACAGCTGTCTAAGGGTGTAGCCTCATGGCTCGCCAGCTGTTCTGTTACTACCAAGTCATTATGGAAGTGCAACATAAACTGTTGAAAAGGAACACCATGTCTGCTGCTAGTTACACATACTGCCAGGTCAGAGGTCAACACACTAGAATTAGTATCCTCCAGCACTGTTATGTTAAGCCTATCAGATGAATTTTTCAGTACTTAGTTTTATAATAGCGCCATATAGAACTGAATAAAATAATATCACGGGCACAGATTAACAGACACTTACTGTAAGTTTAACCTTTATCTCTTCTTTATATATTTTCAAGTGCAACCTGTAAGAAAATATTTCAGTTAGCTCAAATGTGTTTTAGTGAACAATTAATTAATGTTGATTGTTTTCTTTTTTTGACAGAATTGGTACCACCAACTACTACTGCAAACTGCTCCTGTACACTTGGCCATGGGAAGTGTACTGAGGATGGCAACTGCAGGTAACATTAGCGGTCATGACTGCAAACAATTTTAAATGTACGGTGAAAACCAAAATAGGTGTCACATAATAAAATGACAAATGTTGCATATTGCTGTATGTATGTACACTAAACAGCATCATCATTTATTAATTCAAAAAATAAGTTACGCAGCTTTATGAACTCAACACTGTCAAAGATAACTCCATGTGGAAGGATGGTTCTTTGGGATCTGAATTACTGCCAAGTGAGTTGTGAAACACCTGCAGTAAGTTGGCACATTCCGCTTTACCACATTGCTTGAGTTCATTGAGGATTTTTGGAATGGCCTAGTCAAAGTCCAGACTTCAACCCAATTGCAATGCTGTGTCGAGACCTTAAGAGAGTGAAGCAATGTTGTAAAGAAGAATGGGGCAAAATTCATCCACAGCAATGCGAGAGACTGTAAAAGTCATACAGTAAAGGTATTGCTGATAAAGGTGGATCTACAAGCTATTGAATCATGGGGGAACTCAGTATTGCCCACATGTTTTTTTTTTGTTCCATTTTTGTTAAATAAATAATAGCACTGTGAAAAAATTATGTTGTTGTTTGTGTGAGGTTGTATTTGTCCAAAACTAAAATCATATGATTATTTTTTTTTTTTTTTTTACACAAAAACATATAGAATTCCAAAAGGTCATATTACCTTTTACACATGGCTGTATGGTTTTTCAGACCTCTATGCTCAGAGTGATGAGTGGCTCATCAGTCACTTTCCAATGCAATTTTAATTCATCTCTGCCAGCAACTTGATCTACTTGTAGAGAAACCAACCACCCCATCTTGCAGAAACCATTATATGACCAAAAGTATGCGACCACCTTACCATCACACCCAGTGTGAATCTTTTTCCAAATTGTTGCTACAATTTTGGAAGCATGTAGTTGACTAGGATGCTGCAACACCTTCACTGTAACTAAATGCCCCAAAACATCACTGGAACCTCACTGGAACTAACCTGTTCCAGCATGAATGTGAGCATACAAAGACTGCCTAGAGCTCTAACCCCACCCTTCCTGCAAATAAATTGAAACGCTGACCTGACCTTCTCATAGTCATCTGTATCCAAATTTACTTGTACCATTGTAATTGCATGGGCACAAATAGTCACATCAACACTCTAATGGAAATCTAATGGAAAGCCTATTCAAAAATGTGGATGCTGTTACAACAACAAATGGAGGACCAACTCTGGTACAGAATGTTTAACAAACAAATATGAATGTGATGGTCAGGTGTCCACGCACTTTGCAGAAAACAACATTTGTTCCCATTTTACTCATTTAATCGACATAATTAAATTTAATTTACTATAAAGAAATGAGGGCGGCTCAAGACTTTTGCACAGTACTGTATATTAGGCACAGGTGGCATAAAATCACCAGTTTTTTTTGAGTAAAGCTGTTCACTATAATGTAAAATGTGTACGGCCATGAATAAATGGGGCAATTTTGAATGTGTAGGATTTACCAGCATCCACTGTTTATAGTTTTGCAGTGTCTACATTTGATAAATGGAAATTTACCATCATGTACAGTACTGGTGGTTCTTGTATGTAGAATACCTTGGAATATCTTACGGCAATGTACAGTATGTATGACACAGTATTCACAATAAAAAAAAGAAAAAAATACATAAAACATATGGCATGTGGTAAGGTGGCAATCGTGAACCAGGGCACCCTGTTGCAGTGGGCACTGCAGGAATAAGGTCAACAGTATGTTATGGCAGTGTCAGAGTGGTCCACCAGCTGCTCACCAAACCTTCCCCTCTCCCACTTCTTAGACAAAAAAGCAAGGACGGTATTAATAAGATCTATTTATTGTGCACAAATAACTGTCAAAGTAAGTAAGTTTTGTTAAAAATGGTATAATGAATTAAACATTAGTTACACTTAATATCCAAATGATTCAAACCACCCCTTATAGTTAGAAAGGGTGAAATAGAATAATGTCTCCATAATTGTATAACATATGCACTAAAAAGTTAGTATCAGAAGCGTGAATGTCTCCTAATCAGAATTAGATTAAACAGTGTCTCCCACTGGCACATCCCATTGAACTTGCCCATTTGACAGAAAATTAATTTCCTTTTGGAAAAATGGGTGATTAAAAGAGTAGTTTTCTTCTATCTTCTATCTATCACTGATGTTTTTGTGGATTGCTTTCTAATGAAAGGCCTACCGTCCTGCCTGTCTCTAGCACTAAAAGTGTCCTCAGGATTCATAGATACAGCCCTGTCATCAGTGGCTGGAGGTATAAGGATTTGTACAAATGATTCCTACATGCACCACCTAAGAGCTGGTTATTCAGATACAGCCACTCGCCACTGTGGACTCAGAGAAAGCTCCCTAATATGAGGCAGACCACACAATTTAACTTTTTGAGAATTCCCCAACATATGTAAGGCATGTTATTATAATTGGTAATTGAATTCAGCCAGGCACCACACCCTGTAGTGAACTTGGGTCTGTATACATTTTTATGTATGCTATTTCTTTTTTTGGGTACCGACAGGGTCCTATAATCAAACAATGTAAAATATGTGCTAAACAAGGTTCAAAACTCTAGGGTTTAGGTTCTATTAGAACTCAAATCTTAGCTGAGGTGATGACACATTTGAGTGAGTTTGACCTTAAGTATAGGGTTGTCGATGAAAAATATTACTTAAAAATTGCCACTGATTTTGTTTTGTGAAATTGTTGTGCAGATGTGATCCAGGCTGGGGAGGACCCTTTTGTGAGGACTGTGTGCGGATGCCCGGCTGTGTCCATGGTTCCTGTCATCAGCCATGGCAGTGCACATGTTTAGATGGCTGGACAGGTCGTTTCTGTGATAAAGGTAACGCTTTCTAGTTGATTGGAAAACCATGAAACCTACACTAATCAGCCATAACATTAAAACCGACTGCATAATATTGAGAGTTGTCCTTTGTGCTGCTTAAACAGCCCTGTGGAGATAGGGTCTCCATGTACTAACCACTGCATAATGGGATCAGTGATTACGTAACAAAGGCGTAATCATTGTGGTGATGCTCTGACTCAGTCACCTAGCCTTTACAATTTGGTCACTGCTTAGATCCTTATTTTTGCCCATTTTTCCTGCTTCGAACACAACAACTTTGAGAACTGACTGTTGCCTCATATATCCTACCCCTTAACAGATGCCATTGTAATCACATGATCACATGATAATTCACTGTCAGTGGTGTTCATTTGGGTGCTTGTGTTTAAATTTTAAACTTATTCCTTTATTTCTTTGCTTATCCAGATATTAATGCGTGTCAAAATGAGAAGCCATGTCAAAATGGAGCCACTTGCTTCCTAAATGATGCAGGAGAGTACAACTGTTTGTGTCCCGAAGGCTTCCATGGAAAGAATTGTGAGCTAAAGACTGGGCCATGCCATAAAATCAAGTGAGTGTTATTTAGGTTTTATAATCATTAGAATATCTCCACAGTTTTTTTTCTGCAGCTGGAAGCTGATCAGTTTTTATTGAATTTCATATTTTAGAGCATTTATGGTATGTATTAAAACCATAAATGAGTTTAGCATTAAATTACTGCATTATGCTATTGATTGTAATAAAATATTAATTAAGTGGTGAATTTTAAAGACATACTTTAAGTCTGTAATTAAAAGCATTTTTTGTCCCAGATTTATTGCTGCATCAGCCCAGAATTAGCTACATACACTGGCATGAGCTACGCAACAGCCTGGTCAATTTGATGCCTCTGGAGAGCAATCATGTAATTCAATGGGCTCATTACTGGCCCTGTAAGAGCTTGCTAATACTACCAGACTGCAGTCATGCTCCTACTGTTCTCCCAGAGTGCACTAAAACTCACACATCAAGTGGTTTCCAGGGAAACCACAGCAGCGAAAAAGCGAGGCATTGTGTAGTGTAGATATTTCACACTGCAAAACTAGAATGCAATATTTCTAAATTATTAACCCAGTTTTGAACCATCATAAATCATAGTAGTTATTTACATTACTCATTTTATTTTTTATTTTTCCAAGTTTTTAGACATACAGTAGACTGGGGATGCATTTGAAGATTTGTCATTTCTTTTGCTCTATTGTGGTGTATCTTAGGTCTCCCTGTAAGAATGGTGGCTTATGTGAGGATCTAGGTGGCTTTGCACCTGAGCTGTCTTGTCGATGCCTAGTTGGTTTTACAGGACCTCGCTGTGAGACCAACATGGACGATTGCCTAATGCGCCCCTGTGCGAACGGTGCCACTTGTGTGGATGGGGTGAACCGTTTTTCGTGCCTTTGCCCTGCTGGCTTTACAGGCCGTTTCTGCACTGTCAACCTGGATGACTGCGCCAGTCAACCCTGCTTCAATGGAGGCCGCTGTATAGACCGTGTCAGCAACTTTCACTGCCTTTGTCCTGCTGGATACGCTGGTCGAACTTGTGAGCTTCCACTGGGGGAAGGGGGGCTCCGAACCCAAGCACCACACAGGGACTCCTTTGGCTGGGGAGGAGGCGGGCTCCCAGAAATCTCCAAACAACCCCACATTACTCCAAATAAACCACACACCTACACCTCAGGAAACTACTCCCATGGGTTTACAACTAGTGGGGATAAAGGCCATTTGCTGAAAATTTCTGTAAAGGAAGTAGTGACTCAGAATGCAACAGCAGGGCTCTCAGAGGAACATTTTATAATCCTGATGGTATTAGGAGGCCTGACTCTGGCTGTAGTGGCACTTACAGCTGGCCTGGTGCTACGAGGACACTGGCAAAATATCTGTGACTGCAGTCAGTGTGAAGCACCAACTTCCAGACAACATTCATTCCAGCGAAGTCGCACGCACCAGCGCCACTTAGCTGCCAACCAGCAGGACTGCAAGATCAGCTTCCTAGACTCATCTGCTCCACCTGAACTGGACAAGAAAAGACTAAACACAGAGGTCATATGAAGATACAGGTGAAACCCACTGATTGACTGCTCATAATGAATAAGGGTCATGTTTTATGAAAAAGGATCTCATTTTTGCCTATGACCTTAGTGACCAAGTCGCAATAGTTGTCGTTCAAGATGAGGAGTCGATTAAAGTGCAGTAAACTGAAACACTAAGGAACAGTCCTTAAGGGAGCATCAGCGAAAAGCACTCCAGAGAAGAAAAAAGAGCACTTGACTAACCATCATGGACTAAATGATGCCGAGATGGAGCACAGAGCACTGGAAAATAATCAGGACAAAAATGTGTAGAAAGCACAATAGGAATGTTTTATTAAGACAGTCTTCAGAAGGACTGCAATGAAGAAAAGTACTGTACCATTCCTATCTTATTCAAAAAGACCTTTTTACGTCCTAAGACGTAAGATTTTGCTCTTACACCTACGGGTGTTTTCGCACTTGGTCCATTTCAGTGCCCCAGGTATCATTAGAACAACTAACAAACGAACTCCTCTAAAGTGACCCGTAAGTGAACTATATTCAAACCATCTTCAAAGGTGTTCTGAATACAATCCACAATTATGATCCATTTGATTTGTGCATTATGAAAACAAAATGGTCTTAGTCTGCTCCACATTTTGTGTTTATATGTGTATAATGAGATTTTCGTACAATTATTGGAAAATCTACGTATAAGGCTTGGAAACACAAAATTAGACGGGAATATGCATTGCCCCCACTATTCAAGTAAGTAAGACCTTGATAAGGGGACCCAATAGTAAAATAATAGTAAGGGACTCTGTAGTGGCCCTATAGCACAGTATTTTTGTTTGTTTATTTAGTTATTTTGCCCATTTAATCTGACTGAGAGAAAGATCCACTCTACTGGATTATAAATTAATTTGCATAATATGCAAACAGACCATTGCACCTCTAGACCTCTATACAAAATATTGACATTTCCAAACTATATGACCACCACTTGCCTGTTAATCCTACGTAACAGCCTGGTCAATTTGATGCCTCTGGAGAGCAATCATGTAATTCAATGGACTCGTTACTGGCCATGTAAGAGCTTGCTAATACGTACTACCAGACTTAGCAAGCTTGGTTAGCATGGATAACTCATAAAGATTGATTCATTTTCATTAAACTTGAATGTCTGTAGCAAATTATATTAGCAGTATTGCCAAATATAGGCATTACTAAAATATTCAAATAACTGCTTCTTAGCAACTGCTTGTTGAAGCATCTTTGTGCTTGTCTCTAAGGTTGTCACGGATTATGTAACAAAATGTTTTAAATGACTGAAGTCAATCAAAATCAAAATTTAGCTGACTTTTAACAGGGCTACCATTTCCCATTGTTCAAGTTATGTGATCAGATTTGCAGTCTGCATCTCTAAATTCAGTTAAAAAGTTGAGCTTAAATGTCTACATGTTATTTTTTAAACTAATCAACATCTGGTTAGTTTTGTTCGAATGACAGGCAGGTTAAACTGAACAAAAAATCCAGATGAATTTTGACATTCATATTATCAAACTTTGGATCAAAGATGCCAAAAGCAAAGGCCATATCTATGCAGTTCTTAGTGTTCTTGCATAAACCATGTATTATTTGACACCACAGCCTGAGGGTGCTCAAGTTGTTTCTTCATATGACCACAATGTGGTCTTACAAACATGCATGTGACTTATCATAACTTTACTTGCCTAAATTAACAGCTTTTTTACCTTTTGAATTCCTGGAAGATGATGGACTCAATGTATGTACAATTTTTCTTGCCACCTTGTTAAATTATTTGCCATTCTAAATCTGAAGAAAGTCAATCTTTTTTATACTAATCTGAAAAGAAATTTGAATGAAACTTAATGTGGGATCCAGATTGTGCCAGAAAAACAGGGTTTTTGATTTGGTACCCAAGACAACCAAAATAATAACAACAACAACAACAACAATAACAACAAAAGGAAATCAGAACATTCTTTTTTTGGATTAACACCAATATTTTTATTTGGTTTTGTCATTTTTGTCAAGTAAGTGGTGTTACACCTAAAGAAGTAAGATCATATTTCATAATCAATTTCTTGTACTGACACCGAATTTGTTTTCTGCATCATTTGGCCTTACAGGAAAAGTGAATCTATATCTCTGCAATAATGCAGTTGGCACTAAACTTGATACTTGTTACCAAACTACACATGTTCTCTAATGTGCAGAAAGATCAATAATAGACACTATGACAATAAAGGCAATATTGGAAGGATAGTGATGAAGATCACTTAAACACTTGGTGAAGTTGCATGATAAAAAAATAACAGTAAAAAACATAGCTATGTTTAATAGTAACAGTAAGTGCATTTCCATACACACACACACACACACACACACACAATGTGATTTGATGGTGGAGCAATAGAAAAAGGTCAATGGTGGTCCGATGAGTTCAGATTGACCTTATTCCAGAGTGATGGGCGTGTCAGGGTAAGAAGGAAAGCGCTTAAAGCAATGCACCCATCAAGCCTCTGAAGGCAGTGTTATGATGTGGGGTTGTTTCAGTCGGCCAGGTCCAGACTCAGCAACATTATATGGCAATAAAATGAAATTAGTAAATGACCTGAATGTACTGAATAATTAGGGTATCACATCACTGGAGTTTTTCTGCCCTGACGGTACAGGCATATTCCAGGACTCAAAATGTGAAAGTCGGTTTCTGAGAGTATGAGGAATCATTTTCACACATGAACTGAACACCACATTTTGTGCTGTAATCAAAAACAAAGGTGACCGAATGCAATCTTATTTGTACTTATATATCGGTCGGTACAATGATATAGGATCAGTATTTTGAGCTATAAATATATATTTGTGTAAATTATTGGTGTAATGTGTACTTGAGTATTTTATGTATTTTTGATACAGAGTAGCTACTGAGTTGTATTAAAATTGTACAGAATAATGAAGTTCTTCTTGTAAAATATTATAAGAGAAAAGCGTAGGTATATCTGACACTATTATGTCATGCCACATACATCATATGTTTCTGACTGAACCGATTGCACTTGCAGGTAAAGCAGAAGATGTGTTTTTGTAATCCTCAGTATTTATGGTGAGAATGAAATGTGATTTATTTATATAAAATCATTGGTTCTTTTCTCATGACAAAAAGCAATAACCAGGTTTTATAACAATGTTCTTTTCTTTGTTGCCATGCTAATGGTAACAGCAACCTGATGGATTAAATGTTGAAGGTGCTTAAAAAGAATGATTAAATATCTTTTTACTTAAATTCTACACTCCTTTCACAGATGATACTTACACACGCCACATACAGTGTATGCACATATTTAATAAAATACCTTATCATTTAAATATTAGCAGGAAAAGATAGGATTATTTGGGCACACATTACATAGCATGTAATCGTGGTATTTGGTATATTATCTAACTTAGATCAAAAATGCAGAATTACAGAGACTGCCACTGTCTAAACATTACCTAAATTCTACTAGGACAAAGGCATGAGTAAAGAGAATCTTACCCTATGAAGCATGTCTTCTATCCATGCATGTGATTCACCATCAGCTTTACTGTAACTCCAAAGCTTTAGATTTTATCCTAATCACATCTTTTCAAAGAATGAACCGTGGTCTGGTCCCACCCTGATACTATGTATCTGGCACAGGAAGTAAGGAACGAGCCCAGGAATAAACTGAAACTGGAGCCAACACTTCCTGCTGATAGAACTGTATCACTCATAGAGAGGAGTACAGTAGAGAGCAGCCTCCCCACTATAACACTCTAGTGCTATTAGAGTGGATATTCTGTCCACTGCACAAGCTATAAGCCTTTGCTCAAATTCATCTATAATCATATTCATTAGTCAATACTTTCACGAGCTATTCTTAAATTGCTTTTTATGATATTATAGATAGGTACAGCAGGAATACATATGAGTTTATGACTATAAAGATGTAGCCTACTAACTTTAACTGATTTAAACAAATGATTAAAAAGTATGCTTCAACTGAGCAAATTGAGGTTAATTTAAGGGGGCAGTCTCTGCTTCAGACACAGCGGGATATACTGCATGGAGATATATGCTTCAGACACATAGGGATATACTGCATGGAGATATATGCTTCAGACACATAGGGATATACTGCATGGAGATATATGCAATATATACCTCTGATGTAAGAAAGGGTTATAAGAACCAACAGAAAAAAACTGCAGAAAAAGCACCAAGGTAGTTGTGGATCAAGAGGGGTCCAACTACGATGAGGGAGCACCCACACAATACTACATACAGCCTTCAATAATGATACCTTAGGACAGGGTGGAGACTGAGCACTCCAGATAGACAGATTTCCTGGCATCGAATAATGGAAATGGATTGTCGATGACCAAGGAGAAGTCTGAGGCTCCAGCAGACCAGTATCTAATGCACAAGCCCAGTACACGGTAAGGTACAGGAGGAGCAGGGTCTGGAGTCACCATACAGTGTCTGGAACCTCCAAGCTCCACATGCTACCACTAGCAGATGATCATATCACTGGATTTTGTGACCTGATGCACACAAGGAGATGCAGACAAGTTTTGTACCATATTAGTCTCTTGCTTAGTGTCATATTAGTGTTTGTTTTGGCGATGAACCTGCTTGTCAAGTCAGTAGAAGTGTCAGACAGGGACCCCCATCCAGATCTGGCATGTGGCAACCTCCGATCAGTTTTCATGGATGACCAGACTGTCATAACAAGATCAGTGCCAGAATTGCAATGACACAAGTGCTAGAAAGGATTATTACTTGGGCAAGAATGAGTTTTACGCCAGTCAAATCTATGCTGTGCTGAGGACAAGAAGAGTGTCTGACAAGCACTGCTTCTCTTCGGAATAATTCCAACCAAAGCATCTAAACAGCATTGCATTATATGGACACACCGACAAGGTGCAGCTTTCTATCATTGATCTGACAAAGGAATTTAAAGTCATCAGTGCCAGAGAGGTGCTAATTTCTAGAGAATAGCCTGACATTGGAGTCTGCATATATCACAGTTAGAGCTGGGAAAGGAGGCAGACCAACAGGCAGAAGAGAGGCTAAGACAGGGTGTCCTGGTAAGTTCTGTGGCAGATGAGCAAGCTGTGTTTGGTAGGGCCCAAGATGTAGCTACAACAAAGCCCAAGTGAGAAAAAGACATCAGCTGACGTTAGAAAATGTAGAAGAGGAACACTATGTTAGGGCTTTGCAGGGCAGCTTTGAAATTGGACGCTAGTTACCCAGAACCTTATTAAAGCAACAGAAAAAACATGAAGGTGTCTGTGGATCTAGAGGGGTGATCCACTGAGTAGTTAACACTTTGGGGACACACCAGGGGCTGATCACTCCTAGCTGGGTCACCCAGATGAGGGGGTTTGCTGATCTAACATCTGAAACACCCTATAACCCTGGAATCAACTGGAAGAGTCGTAACAAGTCTATGCTACTGATGGAAATTATTGAGCATAATTACTAAGCACCACAATAAAATATAGAAAGCACCTCTATGATCTAGTCCCAAGAAAAGACAGTCATCATGAGCTTCACTAAGGTAAAATTTTTGGCAAGGTTAGCATTGGGAAATTTATTGTTTTAATGGTGAACACAGAAATATGCACATTTTATTGAATACAAAACCTAGATCAATGAGAGTTTCCCATGAGATGCAGTAAGTTTTTTTTTTAAAAATCTAAGGATAACTTCCACATTCAACCATACAGTACCTGCTGCGCACTGTTCACTAGAATTGTTCAACACCCCAACGATATCCATTTATCTTCTTGACCAAGAGCATTCCAAGGAGGTAGCCAAAGATCCAGTGAGAAGAAATTAGCATTTTGACTTTTAGCATAGACGTTTTTTATCCACTTGAACCAATTACAAATTGTTTTGTACTTACAAAAAAAAGAAAAAAAAGAAACTGACTGACCATTTGCCAAGAGCAATGGAGCAAAATTGAACCACAATGCTACAAAAGTCTAATAGCTTAGAATTATTATCCTTCTCAATGCTGAAACTATCAACAACAATTTTATTTTAAAACATATTGCTCTTTATTATTGTGATTATTATTATCAGACATTTCTGTTTGTATTTATAAAAAAAATAATAATAAAGATGTATTTTTATAATATTGGAATGGAAATATGTACTGAAATCTACTTGGAGAAAAGTTCCCCCCCCCCCCTATTTCATTTGGCACACTTTGAAATTCATGAAATATTAATAACTGCCAGCAGATGGCTTAGTTGTGGATTTTCTTGGATTGACCAAATCAGTGCTAGTGCTGTTTATAATTGGCTTATTTCTTGAGTTTGGAAAAGATAAAATAATTAAATAGAGTATAAAAATCCAGAGATATAGATCAGATCCTACTATTTAGACAGTAACACAATTTTCATATTTTTGCATATAATTTTTTTAATTTTACAGTCTCTCCATTTTCATTCAACTGACTGACTCATGACCTGTTATACCCTGTTTCATAGTTATTTTATGACAAATTCAGGAATTAAATGATGCTAAAAGTGGTGTTGAGTCCAAGTGCTGAATTTGTATTTGAAACAAGCTTATAGTCACTCAATCACTAGGCTGAAAAAACAACAACCTTCTTAAAAGTTTAGCAACACCCAAAGGTCTTGACAAACCTTAAATCAAGAAGAAAAAATATGTGTGTAAAATAAAAAAAAATATTCATAAGTCGATTCAAACAATTAGTTCCACCAATTGAGGTCATCCTCTGAATACGGATGTACCTTTCACTGCATATAATTTTACAAATATAATATTGCCCCTCTCATGTTCAGACACAAAATATTTTTAAACAGTTAAATGGTTTACTTTCCCTCTGGTCTAATAATGGTGAGCTGGAGAAGCTATTAACCAGACTAGATTATCTGCTCCTGCCATCACCATATAGATACTCATTACTTTAATGCTGCACTTTAAAATTCTACAGTAAAATTGACATATTCATTGTGAACCTACAGTAGGTCACTGGTAACTGATACATGTGTTTTTCAATTAATGTGGTTTTGTAATTATCCACCTATTTGAAACAACCATTTTATAATGAATCAAAATAGCTTTATTATATCAAATATCACTACATAAAAAAAGCATTCTATCTGGAACTAGATACTGACATATGCAGTATATGGCCAAAAGTATGTGGACACATGACTAGCAAACATATATGTGGGTTTTCACCAAACTTGTCCCCACAATAGTGAAAGCATTAGTTGTAAAAAGAACGTCTCTATATGCTGTAGCATTATAAATTCCCTTGACTGGAATTAAGAGACTCAAACCTTATCCAGCATGACAATGCCCCTGTGCACAAAATGAGTTCCATTAACACATTGATTGCCAAGGCTGGAGTGAAAGAATTTAACCGGCACAGAACCGTGACATGGAAGGAATTGGGATACTGACTGTGTGTCAGGAATCCTTGCTCAACATCAGTGCTCAGTATCTCACTAATGCTCTTGTGGCTGAATAGACAAATCCTCACAGGCATGTTCCAAATAGCAGACTCTAATTTAAAGGCAAATAGGAGATTCGCTCAATAATAACGGCCATGATATTGTAAAAATGTTCAGCTAGAACATGGTTGTGATGGTCAGGTGTGCACATACATTTGGCCATATAGTGTACTTTTAATGCACATTAGTCCTTGGTGAGTTCACGAAAGTAATTTTCCAGGATGCCTTCGATTTCTTTTTCCTCATAATCCCGTATCTGGAAGAGAGAGCTGTGCAACTTGGCCTCAGCGCCTCGTATCATGGCAGACAGCACTAAAGAATGAAAAATAATATAAAGCAAAAGATGTTAAAGTGATTTATCTAATTCTTCATCAAAGTAATTAAATGTTGGTCTGGTGATAACTGGAGTTTAGAGAGACTGAACTACTGATCGGAAAGTCAGGGGTTCAAACCTCCGCACCATGTTACCAATGACTGGCCCTTGAGCAAGGCCCTCAGCCCTCAACTGTTCAGGTGTATAATAGGATGAATGTAACTCACTTTGGATAAGGGCATCATCCAAATACCATAAATGTAAATTCAATTTTAAATGCAGGGGGCAGATATGGCATTAATACTTCTTCCACATAAATATTAACATAGGGTGTTGAGACCTAAAAAGGTAATCAGATCACTGTACCTTTCCCTGATGAGGGTCGGAAAAGGCAGAGAATCCTCTTTTTCATGGCCACGGCTTGACCAATTTCATAACCCACACCTAAAGATGGTTGAGTTACTTCAGCAACTACAACTGGTATGGTAAACAAAAAAATAGTTATTAACTTTTATACAATTTATAGTCCATGTTTTCTCATAATGATTTTTTCCTCCCCAAGGCAAATTTACACTCCAGGGTTTAAAAATGGATGGATTTGTCCCAGACTTTTTGTAATCTACATCGACACATTTCTGACTGAATGACAGAATTCTGATTACACAAAAACTATTGTTTGGAAAAATAAAAACGTCATTATATGTTATTTAGTCTTCGATGAGTCTTACAATCCCTAATCTAAATCTGTCTCACCATCAGACTGAGCCAGCCACTCCATATCACGGCCATATATAGCCTCGTCTCCTCCCAGCAGAGCATCCTCACCTGAGTAAAAAGCAAATCAAAGTTTATTCAATAACATTATAGGTCATAAAAGCTCTGCATTAGTGCCAATGCTGAGGAGTAAAAAACACTTACAGCTACCATGTGAGCATCATGCAGACTGCATATCTAAATAACCAAACAGCCTTAAGGCCTGTCCGTTCATTTTAAACACAACTGTTTATGCAATTTAAAAAAATGTTCAAAAACATTTGTCACATACACAACCATACACAGTATGACATGCAAATTGAAATGCGTAATTGCATAATTTATTTGCTACTAACAAACAAGCCAAGTTTAGAGAGGAAAAAGTTCTCTAAGGCGATACAGGGAAACTGAATGGCTTAAATTTCAGGTGTAAGACACAGCATCCTTTATTTTAAGATAAGAGATTAAATTATTTGTCACATGTACCTTACAGCAAAGAGAATTTATTTTTATTTTTTTTTGCATATGCCAGTTAGGAGTCTGGGGTCAGAGTGCAGAGTCAGCCAGGACACAGCGCCTCTGGAGTAGATAGAATTACGAGCCTTACTCAAGAGCTCAACAGTGGAAGCCTGGAGGTGCTTGGGCTTGAACCTCTGACCTTCCAATCAGTAACACACTAACTAACAGCCTTAACCAACGGAGCCTGTGACTTAAAAAAAGAAGAAGAAAAAAAAACAGACAAATGACACAAAATAAGAAATTATTTGATGACATGGTGGTGTAATGGTTAGCACTATAGAATCGAGGATTTGATTTTTTTTCTTTTCTTTTTTTAAGTCACTGTCTCAGTTGTCTGATCTTCCATTTCACAGTATAAACAAACACTGGATGACCCAGCTGAAGCTGTTTTCTTCCGCATGCGCAATGCGTACGATTTCTGGCTCGAGGATTCAATTTCTGGCTCGGGTCTGTGTGCATGGAGTTTGTATGTTTTCCTCGTGCTTGGTGGGGTTCCTCTGGTCACTCTGGTTTCCTCCCACAGTCCAAAGACATGCAGATTAGGCGAACTGGTGTTTCTACATTGACCGTAGTGTGTGTGTGTGCGTGTGTGTGTTTCCTGTGATGGATTGGCATCATGTCCAGGGTGTACTCCCCCCGGGACCCTGTATACAATATAAGGAGGATGGACGATAAACGAATGCACTTATAATGTAATTTAATTTGGGACAGTAGCAGGCATAATATTAATCTGAAAAGCCTCTCCTACAACATCTGATCTAAATTACACTCTCTGTAGATCTTGTGCCAGACTGAAGATGCAGTGGCTCATGATGTACATTTGGGGTCAGAGGGAAATGCTGTAACTTGGGTTTTTATTTCTACAACACATGACGCATCACGGCTAGGAACAAACAAAGAAGCAGAAGAATAATGTGTAACTTTGATGTCTAATGTAGATAGAGATAACTTGGGCAGAACTAATTACCTTTTTCAGATATGACATCGTGGCTCACGTGCTCTGTCAAAACTTGTCCATAGGTTTGCAGTTTCTTCACGATTTTTTGATAGAACTTTACATCCTGTCTTCCTCCTCTAATACTGCCACAGAAATATATATTCATTGCGTGGAGTCTTAAAAGAAAGAAAGAAAGAAAAACAGTGAATAGAAATGTAGCTTTCTCCGTTAAAAAAAAAACTTCCAGATTTGGTCATGAGCGCCCCCTGGTGGCAATTTAGCACCATCGCTCAACATTACACAAACGGCAGTTTGCTGAAATTGTTTTATATAAATAAAAAAAACTAAATACGTAAATTAAAAAAAAAACGTATTTAGGACATATTAAACTGCATGTTGATAATTAAAATAGATAAACAGAGCTTTCGTTGTTGTTTTTTTGGTAGGGGGCGTGGCGAAAAACGTGACTTTTACGTAATCCGTACGCACTTCCGCTTCCGTGCGGAAGAAAACAATGCGCGTGGAGCATCAGCGGGGTCATCGGGTGTCTGTTTATACTGTGAAAATCAAACTGGAAGATCAGACATAACATTAAAAGAAGTGACATGCAGAGTGATAATCCCGGTGTGATGTGCGTCGGTCGGGGTGTGTAGACGTTAGTGTGCTAAAGCAGGGACATGGGCAAGCGGAAAGATCTCAACGACTTCGAAAAGGGCCAGATTGTGATGGCCAGACGGCTGGGTCAGAGCATCTCCCAGACGGCAGGTCTTGTGGGGTGTTCCCGGTATGCGGTGGTCAGTACCTACCAAAAGTGGTCCAAGGAGGGACAGCCGGTGAACCGGAGACAGGGACATGGACGCCCCAGGCTCATTGATGCGCGCGGAGAGCGGAGGCTGGCCCGTCTGGTCCGATCTCACCGCAGAGCCACCGTAGCACAGATCGCTGAAAAGGTTAACGCTGGCTTTGATAGGAAAGTGTCGGAACACACGGTGCATCGCAGCTTACTGCGCATGGGGCTGCGGAACCGGAGACCGGGCAGGAAAAGAGCGCTGGAGGAGAGAGTGTCGGAGCCCCCGGGTCAGGACTGGAGCGGAGAGAGGACTGAGGAAGAGGAGGACCAGGAGGAGGAAGAGCATCATTATTACCAGCCCCTGAACCTGGAGCCTGATGGAGGTACCGACACACAGCAGGAACAAAACGAGGAAGCGACACACGTAGATCAGCTGCAGGAGGTTCAGGAGAGAATAGAGGTAACGGAGAGCTCTCAGGGTCACACAGGTTTCATCCACTTCTGTCTGGGCTTAACGTCATCGGGCGTTTCGCATGTCGTTGATTTAACCTCCATTAATAATATGATTGCCGCAGAAAGGCACTACGAGGTGGTATCGAAAAGTTTCAAGATTTGTGGGTCACAGATCTGGACACTTTCACTGTACGCTCTCCGTCAGATGCTTTAAAACCTGGCAGTAGAACTCGCTATTGACCGTCTGGCCCCTGCGGACCAATTCTCGATTCCCAATACAGCGAATGTCGAAAAAGCATGCCGGGCATGCACTTGGTCGAGCTGCGGACCTGCCTCGCCTTTTTCAGTCGTGGAGATGATGGCTCTTCCACTGTGAAGACTGTTGCGTCATCTCAGGGTCGTATTTATGCACCCAAGTTTTATCACCAGTAATGATCCCCAACATGAAGGACTGGTCATCCACGGCACGTTGATGGAGTTTTCGGCAGACTTCTTGGAAGGCTCCTGGTTCAGCAGCTTGGGGACGAACTTGGCAGCAACACGGTGCATTTTCAAATCACACATGAGGATTGCCTGGACTGGTCCGTATGAAACACTGGCAATAGTAGCAATGTTGTGGATTGTTCTCCGACCACGTCTCCGTGGCAGATTTGCCCAGTTTTCACTCTTTGTTCTAACTTGCTGTCCATGACGAAATAGCAGACGCAGTAACACACGTGGTCCACACCAGTTGCACAGCTCCTGATGTACACAAGATGATGTCCTTTGGCTCACTGATTTATGAAGGTCGGTGCTCCCTTTGACTGTAAGTGCAGCTGTGTGCTGCCACCAAAACTAGTCTTGGAACTTTTTGATACCACCTTGTATAGAAGTAAAAGTTAGGGTTGTTATTATTGGGAATCATTAAATAAACAGACAAAAGAATATATTTTTTGCACAGATTATTTTAAAAAGTATTTTATAATCTTAATTTAGCTCCACATACTTACCATTAAGAGGATCTCAATCTCAATCCTCAATGTTTTTAATTTTTCTGTGTCTAATTTAAAAAATATTATTCACAAAGCCAATGAAGAAATATTGTAATTCACTGAGCTCTTTATTAGGAACACTGTAGTACTTGGCAGGGCCTTGCATTTCTCTCAAAACAGCCTCAAATATTAGCTGCATGGATTCCACAACGTGTTTAAAACATCTCTGTAGGCCGTGTTTACCTGGTTGCATCTTGCAATTCCTTGTGCACTTTAATGCTGTGACTCTACCATTCTACAATATCACAATAATATATATATATACAATAATATAAGTGTTCTACTGGATTCAGATACAGTTCCTAGGAAGGCCACATACAGTCCCGATCAAAAGTTTAAGACCACTTGAAAAATGGCAATCAATCATATTTTGCATCGTTGGATCTTAACAAGGTTCCAAGTAGAGCTTCAACATGTAACAAGAAGAAATGGGAGTGAGACAAAACATTTTTTGAGCATTCAATTAATTGAAATAACGATTAAACTGAAACAGGCTGTTTTACAGCTGATCAAAATTTTAGGACCACATGCCTTTAAAAGGCCAAGTCTGTGCAAAGATGTGGATTCATTGTAATTTTCTGTCAGGTAGTCACACATTCGGATGGCAAAGGCAAAAAACTCTCCCTTTTTGAACGTGGTCAGGTTGTTGAACTGCATAAGCAGGGTCTCTCACAGCGCGCCATCGCTGCTGAGGTGGGACACAGTAGACAGTCATTTGGAATTTCTTAAATGATCCTGAGGGTTATGGAACAAAAAAGTCAAGTGGAAGACCCAAAACAATTTCACCAGCACTGAGCCGGAGGATCCAATTGGCTGTCCGTCAAGACACTGGACGATCCTCGACCCAAATTAAGG
>JAQMYL010000038.1:24239627-24269039 GCA_030014365.1 Clarias pachynema
GTGGCATGACAGTCATTAGATCAAAATAGATCTAATCAATAAACTTCACCCTGTGCAACATCAGTTTGTTTGTTCAGTTTCCCGTCAGCGACATTTGCCTTAGAACCAGGAGATACGAGTTCTTGTTATAAACATACTGCAACGTTGAATTCAAGCTTGAAAGCTTCCATCTTTTGCTAGGCTGATGCTTTACTGATCCTGGGGGTCTTAAACATTCTGCAACCAGTACCAGTATACACACACACACACACACACACACACACACACACACACACACACACATCATACATATGTCCACTCACAATCTATACGTACTATACAACCTTTAAAGCGAGGACACTAATATAAACTGAACAAACTTTCTAAGAGGTTACCAAGGGAAGATGTGTTAGTAGAGTTGGCAAAAAAAAATGGTATCTACACTGTTATCTCTGTGTGACTGCATATCCTGGTTACCTTTCTGTCAGAAGAGCAATCTGTTAAATCCTGTGTAAACGGCCTTTTGAAACTCTTTAACTCTTACACCCAACAAAGGAACAATTCATCTTCAGTCAAATAAAAAAAAACATGAGGACTGTGGCGTCATTTCAGGAAAATGTATCATTCATGAGCAGAATAAATCTGCTGAACGGTTATTCCTAACATTCTCCTGAACATACGGTTCAATAACAATAGTGAAGGCTACAGCATTTAAAAGCTGCGTTATGTGGTATAGTAGGGAAAGCATTCTTTTAGGTAAAGAGGGAAACAGCTCATTTGCAGGCTCTCACTCAGGTCAACCGCTCTAGCTAGCCGCTCCCTTCCTGACAAAACATGCTACAGTCTGGCTCGAGTTCAAGCTCTTTAATGCTCCTCTGTGTGCAGTTATAGATTCATACAACAACGTGGCTTCATCAGCATTCAGTAATTCGAGTCTGCTCTTACTGTCAATGTTATAGTGAAGCACTCTCAAAACACCACCATACAACACCAGACTAACCTTGTTATAAGAAGCTTTAAAAGGCATAAACGGTCAGTGTTTTGCTAAACCAAGTCTTCTACAGCAGCTATAGAATATCCTTGTGAGTAAAGCTCCGACAGTAAGACAGCAGGACATTACTGTAACAGCAGCAGGCGGGGTACAGGTGAAAAATCAGCCTTTTACCTCGTCCGAGTTTTCACTCCCAGTATCCTTTCCAGCGTTGACATTACTGTTTTTGCTGCTGGCTTTCACAGATTTAGGCGATTCCTAAAGGATAAGAGCAAAAAAAAATTAAACAAAAATATATCAAGGTTTGCTAATGTGCTGAAAAGACAGTCATATGCATAGATCTGATCAGTAATACAGTGCTGTGATAGAGCCATACAAAATCTAAATCCTGCATCACAATGTAGTGATTTCTCTCTAACACACACACACACACCACACCTCTGGGGTACTGTGCTTTCATGTGCAGGTGTGCACATCTGCTTGTCAGAGTATAAAATGCGCTTACAAAATATATATTTCAATTGACAATTACCCTTAGGCGTAGCGCTGGTGACTAACCAGGTACAGTGTGAGTGTGTGTGTGTGTGTGTGTGTTAGCAGTTCCCACCTTACATCATTAAATACAACATGCATGCTAGCAAACTTGTGAGTGCAATTGTCAGGTGTTTCCTGCAAATACCGAGCTAACTAACTAAGAAGGACAGTTTAAAAGGATCAGTCAATGTCAACAGAAACACAGCAACTCATTTTAGGACACTGTGAAAACATTATCTAGTAATCAGGGGTAACATGTCAGAATCCTGTTACAGCTAGACAACGTTAGCAGACAAACCATCCTCCAGCTGCCACGTAGTGATCCACCGCCTGCTAACCTGGAGAATGTGTACCGCTACATTACTACATCTGAGAAGGAACACTGCTCACTAGCTAGGCGTATCGGTCATACTTCTGAACGACATGTTAAGGAAACTAGCTAGCTAGTTAGGAGGGAAGCAACACTGCCAAACATGACAGTGTCAAATCTTCCAGCGACGTACAGTACAACACATCTCAGGTCTGCACTCGCGGAATTTACCGACAGAACAGAGGTTCAATCCCGCGATCGATGGGAATAATTAGATTTCTGCACGCTAACAGTTAGTTTTAGCTCACTATAGCATTAGCAACATTAGCTACTTAGGCCTCGATACGAAAACTGCAAGCTGATGGAAGGGTTTGTAGGATACGAGACACACAAACAACCATCGTTTTTAACACAAACCAAAAATATCCCCGCTTTCATGTCTGCAGCATATGCGAGTCGTTTACCTTTTCTTTCTTCGTTTTATTCGGCATTTTGCGGATGCGGTGTTCGGTGTTGCCTCAGTGACAGAATTTCCCCGCACGCTCGGGCGCTCAGACAGTCAGGGCTCGCGCTGCGCTCTCAGGCCCGCTGAAAGCTGATTGGTCCGTTCGAGGCGCCACAGCCTGGAGACAAGCCGACACCCGCTCACTATTGGACTCGTTTTTCTGAATTAAAAAAAGGGAGGAACACTGCAAATGTTGCTCACAAGTGCTTTAGTACTACTTACTTTCAATTTATCAACAGACTAAATTGTAGCGCTTTCCAATTCGCTAAAACTTACAAACCATGCTCAGTAAGCGCAGCCCGCTGCGTTATCATCATAGTTTTTAATGATAGTTATCTGCAGGGGCGTGACCACAGCGCCCCTGTCTCCCTGTCAGTGCGCATGTGCGAAGTCATGACGTTTTGTCCTGTTGCTGTGGGGAGCGGCTAATGTATGCTCTAACACCATCGTACGAGTTTTAACTGCATGTTTAACATGGTTTGTTAGATAGTTTGTACTTAAATACACCCTTTGAAGTACGCTTGTGTAGTTTGTCATGTTAGTAGTTTTATTGCTCAATTGTTATTCAATGTACCAGCAGCTTTTGCCCAGTTTTCAGTGTCTCTGTGTAACAGCTTCATGTAATGTTAGACATCCAGAAGTGTAAATGCCTAGTTCTCCAGGGTCTACACTTTTTCAGACAGCAGTTTATATGTTTGTATTATTATTATTGGTGTGTGTTGTTTGTCACGCAACCTGACTATTGTTGCAGACACAATCAAGTAGTCTGCATTATTATATCAATTCTCTCTCAGTTGTACACTAGGCTTTAACAAATTTTGTCCATGATTCATTCTTTCACACTTCACATTCTTTCATTCTTCGGCCCACACTGGGAAGGAAGTTTCCTACACACACACACACACACACACAAAAAAAAAAAAAAATCACATATTACTGTATTATTTATTTGGAATAAAACAGTATTTGTATTATGTATTATGTTAATCTGTCCTTTTTCTCTAAACCCACAAGTTTAGTTTTATAATGAATAAACAGTGTGAAGGGTTTGAAAAGTCTCTCATCTAGGTGGAATTTTTTTTTCATATAGTATCATATAACACCATGCTTTTTATCTCCCAAATCCATGCTCAATTTTTTTGTAAATATGCATACACATTTATATTTTTTCATCAGATAAAAAGAAACACATTCAGATGGAACTTGGCCAATTTAGATTTCACATAATCACATACAGTAAAGTTTGTGTCTGCAACTAACTTCAGGTTGTGACAAACAACACACACCAATAATAATAATAATAATAATAATAATATAAAATGTACAAACATATAAACTGCTGTTTACATTTCAAAGACTGCAACATGAATGGTTACAGACACTAAAGATATTTAGCTTTTTAATCTTTTACCAAAAAGCAATTCACCACAATTTTAGATGTTATATACTTCTAGAAGCATACACCAATTTTAGTCTCAATACACATAAAGAAATATGAATAATTTGCATATTAAATTATTATTGTTTAAAGCAAGACAGTATAATGCTGATAAATGGCCATTTTTGGGGCACATCTCTCCAAAACAGCTGAAGTTAGCAACTTTTTAGGCAGGCAAGATTGGTCACTTCCATGTTGGATAAACTCCAGAACTTGCTTCTTTGCCCCCCATTTTCTGTATTTTATATATAAAACATAAAAAATATACATATAAAATCAGCACCAATACTGTGACTTGGCCAATACTTTATTAACTTAACTATTCACCACACCTCACCCACAGAGCATTACTTTCCACTGAGAACACGGGGAATAGATTAACATAGAGGCCTGTGCTTCCCTCCTTATATTACAGTGTTTGGATTAATAAAAATAGAGTGATGCTTGTGATATAAATTACATGAGGATTTCTTAAATATTAAAGTCTAAAATATCAAATGTGGAATATATCAAAGTAAAAGGTTTCACTGATATTCCTAAATAAGTATATTTCCCCATGAAATATCAGCAATAACTTTTAAAACTTTTGTATAAGAGGTGTGTTTGAGACAACCCTATGATGAAATTTCTCATGGATGAAGGCCTTAAACCGAGTGATATTTACAGAAGACGAGCACAGTACAGTAAAGAGTCCTTAGCCACAGTAACATTTAAATGGTGCAAAACATTTTAAAGAAGTCTATGGATGATGATCCCACTGCAGTCGTTCCTGTGAACATAGAGCGTGTATAACACCTGTTCCTTTATAATCGACAGATAACACGTCTCCAACTTGCGAAAGAGGAACATCTGTCTTTGGGAACTGTAGACAATCATTTATATACTGTACACTACTTGTACACTAGAGGAACTTGGCTGGGAGTTATTGCAACATCCCCCATATAATCCTGACCTCACTTTCCACATGCTTGGGTCATTAAAAGAGTTCTTGGGATTCCAGTGTTTCAGACAGTGATGCAAGCAGTCCAATCATGGCTGTGGGATACTTTCAAATTAAAAATTAAAAATTGCTGAGTTTAATTGATTTGTTGTACATTAAATATTCATAACAGGGCCATTTTCAGAAACAACCAGGTTTGAAGTTTTACATACCTATCTGCAGGCTAAACAGTGTCCTGCATGCCAAGTGAATAGACCTGTCAAACTTCACAGGAAGCTACATGCTAAAGATTGCAAGTGTTTCTATTATTATTATTATTATTATATTACTGATGGCACTGTCTACCTCCAGGTCTGTGTGCATGCACAGTCCAAAAACATGCACAATAGGGTAATCAGCATTTCCCAATTGCACATAGTGTACTGTATGTGTGCGTGCTCATGTGATCTGCAATGTGATGGCACCCCATCCAGGGTATACCCTACTTGAGTTCCTTGGGATAGACATGACCCTGTACAGGATAAGCAGCATAGAGAATGAGTAAAAGTGAGTTATTTTTATCATCATTATTATTGTTGTTGTTACTTTATAATATTTCTGTAAATCAAACAAAGAAATGTTTGAATTTTCAGGATAAAACTCAATACTGAGTTAAGTTTAGTAAATGTATGTAAACAAAATAAACTTACCATATTGGTGCATTTTGCTTATACAAAATTACAGATTGTAGCCCATCTATTTTTCTGCATAACATGTTTGACACCCTCTTCCTCACTTAAGCCATTTCATCAAAGGTCAGGATGACACATGGTTAAGTATTATTTAGGTGGTGGTGTTCTGTACTGCAATAACACCAGCACGTAATGGCATGGTAATGAGTGTAAGTGCTACACAGAGTGAAGCTTTTAAATAAATCATTATCATTGATGGGTTAAGAATCCAAAATGGGTTACCAAACCAAAATGATCTAGCCAGCAATGGCATCAACATCTATTGAGTCTGGGTGATAGATTCTGAGAAAAAAAGGTGACAGATAGCCTAGATATTGGTTAGTTGGGTTTTCACGTGATGCAGCAAGTTCTGTACAGACTTTGCTCAGAGTCCAGTCACCTTGGTTTCCTGCACAGAGGGTTCCAAAGAAGCAACATACTCTTTAGTTGACTGTCTCTGCTTGCCCATTATTCTGGGGTTAGCCCATTATCCTACTCTCAGTTTTTTCCAAAAATACACTCCATAATCTGGATGTAAACATGTCCCTAGACACTTCTGGTATGCCAAAATTTCCCGAAAATATAGTGGAAAATTGCCTCTGCTGTTTAAAACGCCATGGAGAGGCATTGCAGAGAAATGGATTTAGAAAAGTGGTTGATTATTAGCAAAATAGTGGTGTTATCTTGAGGCTTACAAATCGATTACATTACAAAATGATTATTTGTGAAAACCATATCACCACCAATATCATCCCTGAAGTAGGTATACAATGGGTATATGCCAGTGGCCAGTAGCATGTGAAGTGTGGGACCAGTAATAAGTTGGTTACATAAATGTGACAGGACAGTGACATTACCAGATCTATGTGACTGGTAGATTGTTGAATTCCTTATTTATTTCCCATAAAATGGCTCCTCCAAACAAGATTCAGGCAGGATACCATCTTGTGTGTTGTCACGGCATACGAGCCAATACATTTATGAGAAAGGGCATCAGCATTAGTATTCTTTGGTCATCGTGAGTAATAGAGGTGAAATTAAAACAAGTGAAAAATACTGCTCACTGGGCCTGACAAAAGTTCAATAAATTTTAGGTTTTAATAAGTTGATTTCATGTATTCATTTTGTGTAGATGATGAACCAATATCTTTCCCGTACATTCCGTGTCTCCAGTCCTTGAAAACTAGCTTAACTGTCAACATTTCCTGATTGGCCATCATAATATATTTCTGCTTGTGATACCTTTTAGGACAGGAAGGCTATGGGTCAATAAGGCATATTGACTCCCCTTATAAAGTGTTGGTAGAAATGTACATGCCAGTGACATGACAGATATGGTTCTGAAGATCTGGGGAGTAGATCAGTATATCATTAACAGTGTTGGGGGACGTTACTTTTTAAAGTAACTAATTACATTACAAAATGACTGTCATTAAAAAGTAATCAGTTACATTACGTTACATTTCTGATAAAAGTAACTAGTTCCGCGCATAATTAAACCGCATAGGTGAGATAGGGGTATAACAGCAGGAATAACAGAAGGAGGCGGGTTATACTTTGTAACGCATTACACACAATACTGGTCATTAATATATGTAATTACAAATCTGCACAACATTAAGGACTCAGATGAGCCAGAATGTGTATTATGCTGTTACCAGCCATGTTTGTAGCTATTTTATTTGCACAAAAATGTTATTCATAATATGGGATTTAATTTTGTTCCCTAAATATCAACTAAACAGTGAAAGATGTACTTCAGGAAGAGTTAATCAAGACTGCCATAAGAATGCAGGTCCAGTTATATGAGGCAGTGAAAATAAGCCTCAATTTAAAAATTAAAAGCAAAATTTTCCAGGTCCGTAACTCTCACTTTCATCATTAGGGTCATAATAAGAAGTAATCTGAGCTCTTCACAGAATCAAATGGATTAACTCTAAAAGTATAGTCCCATGATGTTTTATTTCTCACTCACAGTGTGACAATTGATACTGTTGCTCCTTTCCTAACTGACTAACCTTAATCAGAATAGTTCTGGTGTTTGATAATGGACAGGGGAATGGAAAATCCTGGTTATTAGGGAAGCATGACAGTTCAGGGGGCACCTAAAAAGAATCCGTCTATGTGCACCTGAACTCCATGAGCAGCACACTTGTATTTTTGATGACCTAAGGAAAAGGCTGCTTAGAAGGGTACTTAGACCATGAACAGTGAAACTGACAACTCTGGACCCCAGGAACCGAAAGCCAATCCATCAAAGGGCACACAAACAGACATAGTCTCTCACTACTAGCAATCTAGAAATGCCAATTAGCCTAGGCTGCATTTCCTTGGACTTGGAAGTTTTAGAACTATTTAATGCTCCTACAAGATCAACAGGTCTGTAGACATGGCTGTTTTTACACTATATTTTACAAATGTTTGTGAAAAAGCCCCATCATCTGAAGTAGACATTAAAAAAAAAAAAAAAAAAAAAAAGTCATGTGACATGCAGGACACATTGAAAACAAGATGACATTATTGTAAATACATTTTATTTGACTCTTAAAATAGCAACATTGATGTTTTAGGAAGATGAAGTAGTCACGTTAAAAACACTGATCCAGGGTTTCTCAAACATTTTGCAGCACATATCGTTTAAATATTTACACCGATCAGCCAGTACATAAAACCAGCTGATTTACATTGTATACGTCCTCCCCTCCTTGTGAAAACGAAACTGAACTGATGAGGCTGGGACTCTGAATACCTCTGAAGGTGTACTGTGGTATCTAGCAGGAGGATGTTTTAGCAGCAAATCCTTTATGTCCTGTTGAAAAGTGGGGCCTTCAGGGATTGAGCTTGCTTGTTCTGAAAATCCCACAGGTACTCAACCAAATTAGGATCTGGAAAAAATCAAATCCTTGAACTGTTTGATCTCTGAAATCATGCCTGAACAATATTTGCAGTGTGGCGAGGAACATTATCCTGTTGAAGCAGGCCAATGCCATTAGGGAATATTGTTACCATGCATGGGTGTACAGCCATTGGTAAAATTTTTAAGGATGACACAAGTATAAATGTTTAGATCTTTTTGTATATACACAAGCTGCTGCTTCAGGCTTTTCGCAGATAAATTGGAATTAATTGCAAAGTCCCCCCAAAAAAAACATGTCCACTGCCTCCCGGTCCACAAAAGGACCAGCTGACATGTCAGTGTTTTTCTCGTCAACACAGGTGAGTGCTAACGAGGACAAGGGTGGAGATCACGTCATCATGTCAGCTTTAAAAGGAGGTGGTCCTTGAAATCATTGTTCTTCTTCGGTTAAACATGGTTACCTGCAAGGAAACATGCGCAGTCATGTAAAAACGAATTTACAGGCAAGAACATTGCTGTTAGTAAGATTGCACCTAAATCAACCATTTATCAAATCATCGATAACTTCAGGGAGAGTTGTTCAATTGTTGTCAAGAATGCTTCAGGGTGCCAAAGAAAGTCCATCAAGCACCAGGACCGTCTGCTAAAACTAAGAGCTGCAGGATCAGGGCACCACCAATGCAGAGCTTGCTCAGGAGGCAGGTGTGAGTGCATTAGCACGCACAGTTAGGCTAAGACTTTTGGAGGATGGCCTGCTGTGAAGAGGTGAAAAACAAAGAAGCCACTCCTCTCCTGGAAAAACATCAGGGACAGACTGATATTCTGTAAAAAGTACAGGGATTGGACTGCTGAAGACTGGGGTGAAGTCCTTTTCTCTGATGCATCCCCTTTCTGATTGTTTGGGCCAACCGGGAAAAAGCTTGTGCAGAGGAGAAAAGGTGAGTGCTACAGTCAGTCCTGTGTCCAAAAGTAAAGCATCTTGAGACCATTCATGTGTGGGCTCACTCACAATTTTACCCAAGAACACAGCCATGAAAAAAAGGATGGTACAAAAACATCCAAGAACAACTTCCCTAAACATCCGAAGACAGTTTGGTGACGATCAATGCCTTTACAAGCATGATGGAGCACCTTGCTATAAAGCAAAAGTGATAACCAAGTGGCTCGGGGAACAAAACATCAAAATTTTGGGTCCATGGCCAGGAAACTCCCAAGACCTTGTGGTCAAACCTCAAGAGGCACCCAGACAAACAAAAACCCACAAATGCTGACAAACTCCAAGCATTGATTGTGTAAGGATGGGCTGCCATCAGTCAGGATGACGAAAAGGTAAAAAATAAAAAAAAACACACTAAATCAGAAAACTTTGTGTTCTGGCTGATCTGTGTATTATATCATAGCTATTCATAATTGCCATTAATTTAAGGGTGACTTTTTAAAAAATTATTATTTGTTAAAACTCATTTAAGTTACATCAGATAACTCATTTAATTCACTTACCTACACACGACCAAAACACTCTTTCGGTCCTTCTCTGATCCACAATTGCCTGCTCACACTTTCCAGCTTCATCCATTACTGTCATTCAATCACCTACCTTTTGCTCATAAAGCATTCTTGTCCTTTAACAGATTTAACAGCAGCAAATGTAAAAGTAGCTGTCTTGCATTAAACCAGCACATAAACCTGAAACATTTGGGTTAGAAAATCCAACTGTGAAAGTAAATAATTTCAAGAGCTTTTCAATAAATCATAAAACACTATGTGGTTTAAAGTATGGAGTAGGCATTATGCGCAAAAAAAAAAAAAGAAAAAGAAATACAACAATCCATTTAAGAAATATTAAAACTGAGTCTCTAAAATTCCATGCTTCAAACAGTGTTGTATAAAATTAGAAATATTGTTTGTCCAACTTTTAGCAATTTTTTGCCTGGTATAACTTTTTAAACAAATCTATACAATTACGTTCTCAAGATGGTTGTATTAAATTAGAACAATGATGTACAGCTATACATTGTATGGAAGGAGTACAACTGAAAAGATGGTTTAAAGCAATAAAGTGAAATACACTATTCATAGATAAATGTACTTCAACTGAAATGGTAAGCATATTTCTATAATTAAGTAACATTTACTGTTAATATCGAGATGATTAACACACAAAAAGGGAGTCACTGAAATTTATTTGCACTTGACTGTATACACCAGAAACTACAGAACAACCAATAGTAATATAGAAAGTAACAGTGTACAGAATTTTACCTAATAGCAAACAGGACCATAACTTCAGAATTGTATCAACTATTAACAGCTGCAAAGACAACATCTGAGAACCGCTTATGCTGGACTCAAAAGTACAAATGTATTTCAAGACATTTTTGTCCTTGTAGCGTGAGCTCCACATCAATTCTTTTTCTCTTCTGACCTTGGATCTCTCTGGCTCCTGTATTAAAATATCCTTGATTTACTTAACTGGAAGGATGAATGGATTCACACTTGAAGTTTATTCACTCTCAAACAGATTATATAAAATGATGGTCTACATTACCTTCCTTTTTAAAGGAACTGTTTCAGCTGCAAACAAAGCAAGAAAAAGCAGGGAGTTCAAAACCCTGTACTTAAACAAAAACTGTGCAACATTTTACATATGCTATTGATTAATTACTTGCTGAGAAACTGCTCATTCTTTCGGTGGAATCTCCTTTCCTTCAAAATGAGTGTTTGTCAGTCCATCATTTCACTGGCATTACCTGCCAAAAAGTTTAAGAAGATACATGAAACATCTCAACCAAATAATACAAATGAAAAGTTTTTAGATCAATGTCTAAAACATTCGTAGGTTTCATGCACATCCCTAAACCTACTGGATGGTGGCTCTTTACAAAGAGTCAAAACTGAACTCAAAGGTGTCCAAGTTCAGTTGCTCTGTAAAAGAACCTGGTGGTGGGGAGAATGAAAGATTCATAGCCTCTTCAGGGTCCATTGGGTTTTGGTTATCATTTGTTCCCATAATTTCAATGTTCTCCATGATTTCTGAATTGGCTAAACAGTCCAGAGGTTCTGCTTCATTCTTGCAATCGACTGTCTCCATGTCCATACTTCCACTATGCTCTTCTGCTTTTGAGACAAGTGGTTCCACTTCAAGATCAAAAGCTGGTGGTTCAGACTGTGCTCCTCTGTCCTCAGATGGCTCCTCACACTTCAAGTTGGAGACCTCAGTTGAGGGTTTTGTGTTTGTATCCTCCTCGTTTGTTGTTTGTTTATCTACAGTTGTCAATAAACTTCCTAAATGAGGTTTGGAGTCTTGTTTACAGCCAACCTTATTGCCAGCACTAGAACCACTGCAGCTAGTCACAGTGCTGCTGCCATAAAAAATGCCAAATAAGTCTTTTGCTTTTGCTGTAGCCAGACTTGATTTTGGCTTGCCTGTTTTTGAAGAAGAATAACTACTGAGGTTCTGAAGTTGAGGAGGAGGACGGACCATGACTGTTAGGTTGTGTTCCTCCTCAGGTACTCCAGGAGCAGCTACATCAGACCCGAGAGTAATCATACATTCAACAGGAGTTTGTATGGTGACAACATCCACCTCCTGCACTGTGGATTTTGGAGCTGTTACAGTTGGAGTAGTTGGTACAAGGACAGAAGCAGGTGTAAGACTTAATGAGTTATCATCTGGAATTTCCAACTGTACCTCCTCACCACCAATTGCCTTAGTGGTTAAATCAGCTGGCATGTCTTCATTTTCTGCCTGTTTTTTTGTCACAGTTTCAGAAGATGGGCTGCTTGCATCCATGGTTTGTACACTTACAGAGGGTGTCTCGGCAGAAACTGGTTTGTTTTGAAGTCCAGCATTAGACTTCCTCAGAATATTAGAAGGGGTCGGTAAATTGGGACGAATTTTAACCTGGTTAAAGGCTACCCATTCATGGGAAGGGGCAATAGCTGTTTTACCCGACAGTTTGATAGCAATACTCTTGGCAGCAGCCACAGATTTGGCAAAAGCCTCCTGATCCTCAGAGTCTTTACTTGATGCTGCAGCTACAGCACTCTCCTCATCTTCCTTCATAAACTGCTCTGCAATTTTCTCGGCTTCCTTCTCCAGTGCAGTCTTTTCAGGTTTTTTCCATGTGAATTTTCCGAAGGTAGGACGCAAAGTGGCCTCCTCATTCTTTTTGCGAAGTTTTGCAAGCATGGCTGGGCTTGGCCCACAAAGAACCTTAGGGAGATCAGTAAGCTTCTCAGGGTCATTCTTGGCATCTTTCAAAGATGATTTCTCTTTCTCATCTTTGTGGCCTCCTTTTTGGTGTTGCTTTTTATCCTCTTTTTTCCCATATCTGGGTCTCTCTTCCTCCTCCTCATCTTCCTCCCATTTTGATTTCATAAACTTTAAGCCTTCTTCCTCCCTGTGTTTTGGTCTCCTCTCTTCCTCAGTTTCATGACCATACTTGTTTTTTCTGTCATCCTCCTTCCGGAACCTAGATTTTTCTTCTTCCTTCCGGTATCTATACTTTTCATTATCTTCTCTGTACCTGTAACGATTTTCTTCCTTGTATTTATATTTGTCTTCTTCAGACTTGTAGCTCTCCTCATCCCCTTTCTTCTGTTTATATCTCTCATCCTCATCCTTTCTGTACTTGCTCCTCTCCCCTTCTTCCTTTGTATATCTGGTCCTCTCCTCCTCTTCTTTTCTACCTTTGGTCCTCTCAGTCTCCTCTTTTTTACCTCTAAGTTTATTCTCTTCCTCTTTAATATGTTTTACTTTGCGTTCCTCGTCCTTTATGGATTTGGGCCTATCCTCTTCTTCGTTCTTGCATTTAGGCTTTTTTACTTGATCTTTGCTGGACTTGGAATTTTTCTGCTCATCCTGCGAGTCATCATCCTCACGCTTACGTTTGTGCTCAGTCTGCTTTTTTCCACTCTCCATGCCAGCTTGGCGATCCAATTTCCTCCGTTGTTCATAAAGAGGGTTCTCATACATTTGTTTCTGTTGAGGAAATAAAACAAACAAGATAATCAACCTACCAAGAAATAAAAAGAAATATGCTTTATTCCCAATAAATTCTCACACTAAGAATTGTAGCTCTGCAAAGTTATTATTTATAAATATGATTGATTTATTTTTCTCTGCTACACAATTTGTGGTTTAAGGCTTGAACTTTTGCACTAAGCATTCTGTTTAAGTCTAAAAAAAAAAAAAAAAAAAAAAAAAAAAAAAACTTTTGTCTATGCTGGTATTTATTCCTATTTCCAAATTAATTGAGGCTTTAAAATATTATTTAATTGTATTGCTTTTGAGACAGTATAATTTACTGTCATAATAACAGTAGTTTATAATATTCATATTAAATATGTATAATATAAAAATATATATATATAAAACATAATAAAAATAATAGAATTTCTGCTTTTACTACTGAGGCTTTGTGTTCTCTTTTACAGAAATGTATGACACTATCCTACACTAGAAATCTTACGCAGAGAATATTATAGATATTTTATTGTTACATTTTTCCTTATACTGATTTTATTTATGTTTACTTAATTGTATTGAATTAAATAGTTAAACAAGTGTCTGATTCAATAGTTTATACCTACTGCTGCTCCAAAGTAGAAAACGGTTTGGCACTAAACAACAACCGCCCTGTAAATCAAAACAAAACAAAAAAAACAGACATACCTTATACTTCTCGTTGTGCACATGGCATAAAACATGGGCCTCTGCGCAAATAGGGTCACCAAAAAACTCTTTACACAGCTGGCAGAAAAATCCCCTCACAGGTAACAAAAATTCAGAGCCTACATTAGAGAAACACAGTGAGGTTTAAGGCACATACTCAGTAAAAGTGACGTTAATAATTAATATTATCAATAATATTTCCCTTGCAATGCATTTGCACCAATAAAAAAAAGAAAGAAAGAAAGAAAGAAAAAAAATTCACAACAAGCCACACCAGTTTGTTTATTTGATTGCAAAACCTCTACCTTTTGCTGGTTTGGAAATTAATTCGCCTGTAGGGTGCTTCTTCTCACGCTCGGAATTTGATGCCCAAGGTCTGATGTAGGGATCTAAAGTCTAGAAAAAACAAACAAACAAATAAATGACTTATTTTATAAAGCAACTTATCAGATGAAGAAGAGCAACAATAAAGAACTGCATATGACTGAATCTGAATGAAGGAGTTAAGTAAAATATAACTGTAATAAAAAGAGAAACTGATAGGTATTTACCTTTCTGTGCATTTTGCTTTGCAAGTGAGTAAAAAAATCAAACATGGAACCACTAGTAACGTTGCAATTCTTGCACCAATGGTTTCCTGCATCATAGTACTCAAATACGTCAGCTAATGAATCTGATTTGGTGCTGGCTCCTGATGCTGATGCCTTGGTACCCTGGTTTAGGAAGGACAAATTAGACATTAGTAGGCCCAGAAACCCAAATGAAAAAGGAAAAGCAGCAGCGGGTTTTGAAAAATATACAAACAAACCCTATAGCCCTACTATTAAAGATTAACAAAGTAATCTTACCTTTATAATTAAGGCCATCTGTGCTCCGGCTGAGAGGAACAACTGCACTAGTTTTAAGCTCTAACATATAGGTCTATGTGTAAATCATCAATATTCCAGGTCACAGACAAAAAGAAGACCTCTGTAATGATGCAGAAGTCTGACAGAATCGTGCCGACAATGCACAAAGCACTGCTCCTTCGTAGCCTTCAATAATATTGAGATCTTGAAGTGATGAGTGACCGTTACACATTTGAGAATAATTTTTCCAAAGAACATTACTGTTCGTGTCAGAATTAAATGTATGTACATCTAGTTTCTTCCTTAATTTTAACAAAAGGAAACAGTGATTTTTAAAAATTGATTTCTTTAACAAAAATCACCATAAATACACAAACGTATTGGCTTACTGCTCAGTAGAGGTGTAACGGTATGGAAAAGTTCCTGTTTGCAATGTACTTTCAGGTAGGATTTCAGTACAGTGAGGTGAAAATAATATTTAAGTATATAAAATTGTATTATTAAATATATAAACTTGTAAACATATAGGTGCCAAGTTGTTTACGAATAGTAACAGCACAATCTATAGCAAAAAGTGTAAACAGTGGTTCCTTTAAATAAGGTCTTTTTTAAAAAATCATTATTTGCACTATTTGCTACTGCTGATTGTACTGTTATCAGTTTTGTGAGTGGACCCATCTTTCTCCATCATGATATAAAATACCACCGAAACAAAAATCAACTTCCCAAATCCAAGTTCTTTCCCCATTTATGGAGAGAGGTTAATCAACATGACTGTACACAGTATTGGAAATAAACAGAATAAAAATTCCTACATTTAAATGAGTTATACTGTATATACAATTATTAGCTTTTTAAAAATTTTGTTAAACAGAAAAACACTGACTATACAGTTTACTTTAAAAAGAAAATGTATATAATTTAGCTGCGTATCAACTAACAAACGTTAAACATTCTGTATTCGCTCGGATCAAAGCATGCACCAAACTCAAGGTTATGTATTACGGTACGAATTTGAATATGCAAGTGCTGCGAATCATACACAGACTGTCGATGTCATTCAATTGTGATTCGAAAATGATTCGATAGCCCTAATGTTTATGCAGTAATGCAGTTATTTTTCTTACAGGTTTCAAAACATTAAGGCTTTTCAATTGTCATGTCTCAAAGCATTTATCTTCTGTGCCACACTCCAATCCACTAGGTGACAGTATTGCAAAAAAGTAGACGGATGCTCCTGCCAAGCACTGAAGATGAATGTGGTTTGCATTTTCTGCAGAAAGTGTTGTGTATTTTTATGAATTGGTCAGTATTGGAGAATTTGGCATTTAAAAGCGATAAATCGATTCTGAATTGAAAACCGACTCAGTGATTCATCCAATTGAATGGATTAATAAAATATTGACTAAATTAAATGATCGAATGAATCGCACAGCTCTAGAATACACGTACCATTACACCTGTACTGCTCAGTATGTAGAATGACATGCATTAGTTCAGCTCCATCTATCCAAAATTGCGATGTATAAAGCTTTATCTCCTAATTCTCCTTGACAGTAAATGATGGAAAACTGTTTTCAGCAAATAAGTCACAGCTAACCTTTTCATACATTCAAGGCCTGGATCAGGTAGTGCATAACCATGCAGGTGTGAACAATGTATAAAGCATTGAAATGTATGCAAGCGTTGAAAATCATACCAAGTTCAGTTCCAATTTTGTTATTGCTTTCAAATCATATTTTAAAGGTTTCCCTGATTCACAACAAGTCACCAACATGCACAATCAGAACGTATTTCAGCTGAAAGCAGAGGTGTGCACTGGGTTTAACAAGCGTACTGGACACTAGACAGGATGGGGTGCTCTTACTACATTCATTCATTTACCTACAGTAAAACATTTTAAAACATCTCTGGGGGATGGGAACAAACAAAATTAACAACAGCTTCGCCAGAGTCTCTCCAAGAGGAGGTGGAATTATTCCGGGGGCTGGGGGGGTGGCGATGTTGGATGGAGTCCAGTTCACACCTTAATCTCAAGAAGTTTTAATACAACATAATCCTAATGGTAATCAAGCAGAACAACAGACAAATTCCAGTCATCATTGTCCATTCTCGTTATGCCTGCAGTGTTACAATTTAACAATTATAGCTATTTCATATAGAACTATGTAGTTAATATTTTATGTGAAGTTGAGTTTATTTAAATAAACATATTATATAATCAAAATAAAGTCATTCAACTCTAAATATGCTTTTTTATATAACTGTAAATTTCAGAAAAGTGTCAATACTCTCTTGACGATAAAACAGAAAAAACTGTAACTCCCTAAAAAAAGATAATGTTTTTTTTTTTTATTCGCTTCAGTCCCTCCTTAGTCGAATTCAAATAAATAAAGAAAAAAAAAAGGAAATTAACGACGTATACTTGTTGGCAATAACAGGTTTTACCAGTAAATGCATTGTCATGATCTAACATTTTCAAAAACATGGCTATTTATAAATAACCAACTGCCTCTATTCTGTAACTGATAAAGCTTAAAAGAATGTGAAGGCTTGTGTTGAATGTTAAAATGATTAGATCATTCATTCCTATTCTTAATTTCTGGTTAAGATTCTTATTTTGAGTCAATTACTCTTCCTACACTGTAATGAAAAATTCATGCAATTTATCAAATAACCCCATGCTTCAGCTCTTGTAAATAAACCAATCAGACCGATATAATTTTGTAGAATACTAGCAAACTGAACTGAATATGAATCATATAGTACCTAAAAAAGTTTAAATCACTATTCTATTATATACTGTAAACCAGGGCTGGATAAATGATTAGCTCAGGCAGATATTATGTCAAGGCTATTAACTTTTTGCACATAATTGTCCAATAAATAAGCATGTTATGAAATTAGAAAAATAATAAAATATTCCTGACTTTCAATATTTAATCACTCTAGGAAAATATTATGAAGTTAATTACCAAAATAAATAAACAAATATTCCCAATATACAGTGGTGGCCAAATGTATTGAGAAAAGGCTGAAATTCAATGTTTTAATGACTTTCTAAAAAATTTTAAACAATGACGATCAAGATAAGAATAGTGTGTTGTTTTATGCAGTGAAATTGCTCAACAACAATCAATATTTATATGAAGGTCTTTATTCTTTAAAACTTGCAAAACCTGCGGGATCTGCCTGCAGTACTCTGGTGTCACTGGCTCAGTTCATGCCTTGATTGATGCTTGATTGCTTCCTGAGCATCATGTACAGAAATTCGCCAAAGAAAGTTGGCATTGACCTTGTGAATTGCTATATTAAATGGATGGGACAAATATGTGGCAGGACTTTTACTTTCTGGAGCAGAGGTGTCCACCTCTTCACAAAAATGGCTTCAGAAAGTAAAAGTCCTGCCACATAGTTGTTTCATGCATTAACTAAACCAGCTTATTCTAATTAGCACAACTATTCAGTCAGACAGGCAAGAACTCCTTTGTAAAATCACCTGTTTTGTGCAAAGGAATAACTAATACGTAACATATGTTGTCTTAATGTTTTGGGCCACCACTGTATGAAAAAATAGTATCATTCAGAATACAGAAAAGATAGGATTTACCAGTTTCCTTTCTCTTTGGGCTTACCAACCAGCAGCAAAAAGGAAAATCTACCTGAGTTGTGGTGGAGGCAGCCTTAGATTTCTCTGGGCTTTTGGGCTCTTTAGACTTGCTATGAGAAGGCGCATGCTCATGATCCCCAGAGCTCCTTAGGTTTTTGTGGTCCAGCCCCAGTATTGTTGCCACCTTAACGAGTTCTTCATACTTCTCCTCTGCTGCTTCATGCTCAGTGCGCAAACTGGATATCTGGGCCATCACATCCTCTTGGAGACGGCCAAGCTCCATAAGGATTGGATCCTTATGACCATCTTTCTCCCGTCGCTTTTTCCTTAGGAGTTCCCCTATAGTAGAGAACAACAAATTGAAAAACTAATGAATAAGTATAATTACAGAATCTCAATCATCATATTATTTACTAAATTTGGATCAGCACATGCACACTAACCTTGCTGCTTTCGCAGTGTCTCCAACTCTTTCATTAAATTATCTTTTTTCTTCAAACGTGAATCTCTGTCCTTCTTTAGCTTTTCAAGCTCTTCAGTTACCTAGCCAAGAAACAATAGTATTTACACCTGGCCCAGCGGAATAAGCAATTCTTTAAGTATGTTTGATAGCTGTATTGGCTAGCAACTAGGACTGCAAGATTCTTGCTAAAATGTCAATCACAATTTTTCTCCCTGGGAATTGGGATCACGTTTCTCTCACCCTGATTCTCTTTGTTTTAACCAAAACATTTACTGTACTCAAATAAAAATAAATAAATAAATAAATAACTTGCAAGTTGTTAAACATAAAAAGAATGTTAACAATAATAAATAAAATAACTAATAAGTAGTACCTGTGTTTTACGGATAAATCAGCCAACTACAGTACTTCACCATCGCATACATTATTTTATATGATTATTATTTTTATTAGCATATGGTAAATGTCAGAGTTTGTTAGGTAGTTTAAAATTAAACAAATATTTTACAATGTAGAATGTATTATTAAAGGTTTTATTGCTCAGACTTAACATACTTCTGTTATACAGGTTGTCCCCTACTTATGAACGAGTTCCGTTCCAAGAGCACTGTTAAGTCGGATTTGTTCATAAATTCGTCACTTCGTCTCTCCTTGATTTGGTGCATTTTTATTGAACTTTTAACTCAATGTAAAATAGAAAGCGTAGAAGCCAGAAATACGATGCTAGCAGGTAGATTAATTACAGTTGTTGCGGCTTGCCATGCAAAGACACGTAGTTACATTTCTGCAGAGGTTCACGTCAGTATTCATGCTAGAATGAGAGGACACCCCCCATGGCCAATATGCATAATTAAATAAGCTATACAGAATATGTAAAATAGTAAGTAAATTAAAGAATTATGTGATGCATAAATGGCATTATCCCAACTCAATTAAAGAGAGCTCATCAGATTTGGATTGTTGTTTAGGCCTAAACAAGGCTTGCATGTAGAATTCACACTAGAGTGGCATTTTCTATGTCTGAAAAACATTCTAATGAATAATTCCTTAAGTTACCTTTAGCTTTTGATTGGCATTATTCGTTTCGTCAGTTACCCTCCTCTGGTTTCCACTGCAGGCAATTGTCATGGTCTGTAGTGGGTCCACCTTTGAGCCTATGGAATTAAATATATATACATACACACAATAAATATACAAACACACACATACATACACACAGATATACATATGTAGCAAAGAAGCAGGTGAAAAATTGGTCACCTTTTTTATCTATACCTTGAGCTGCATTTGCACCGGTGTTGATAACTTTCAGGAAGGGTCGCTCTATGACGGGGGAACTGTAATCATTCATGGGAGCTTGTGGTGGCAGTGGCATATTAGGGGGTGGGTACATTGGCCAGGTTTGGGGCATATATGGCATGTAGTTCCCATAAGGATCATAACCAGGTGGAGGGTAGTTGGGAGGCATGATTCCACGTGTGTGTGGCTGTGGATAGGGAGGCATCTGATGGGCAGCGTGAGGTGGGAAATTATTTGTTCCAGGATTCACAACTTCAGGAGGCAGGGGACCCGTGTTAGTCCACAAGTTCTCTTCTGGTTTAGTGACAGGCCGAACGTCCCTCTGACTCTGGCTGTCTGATCGCGATGAACACCTCTCAAGGGGAACAGACCTCTTCCTGCTACGATTCGAGGTGCGCTCATAGCTGCTTCTTCGACTCCGACTGCTTTCCCTGCTTGTACTCCTGCTGCTGCTCCTGCTGTTGCTACTGGAACTCCTGGTGTGGCTCCGGCGTCTCCGGTCAGACTGGTGCCTTTTGACAGAGGACGTTTTAGGATTCTTACCTTGTAGGCGCTCTTGCGTCCTGGCAGCCATCTTGCTAATCTCAGCTACTCCCAAGTCAAGGCCTATAGTCTTAAGGAGATCTTGTATCTTCTCATATTCTTCCACTTCCGCCCTCACTTTCGCTTCATGAGACCCAGCTATCTGTGGGTTACTCTGAAGATCCTTATCCAGTTGTTGCCCAGGTGAGACTGACGAACACTGAATATCCCTATATTTGCTCTGTTTAGTTATTTGACTTTCATCTTGTTCTGGATGTCCATGACTGTAAGAACGTCCATATTCTTTCCTGTGTAAATCATGTACTACTCCAGTCTTTGGTTCATGATACAACACATCAGGTCCAGTTTTCTCATAGGCATCCAATAAGCTACATTTTTCAGATTTAGGTGTTTCTGTTGTAGCTGCTTTCTCTTCCTCTTCTTCATCCCCATACAGGAACTTCTCTTCATCTTCAATATCTACAAAGCTTTTCTTTTTGTCTGGTGGTTGGCCTACTGACTCTGCCATTACACTGAGGAGCTGATTCAGATCTGAATTCTCCTGACTGCTACTTTCATGAGGAAGGGGGAACCCATGCCCACTCTCCTTTGCAGGCTGTAGTTTACTTAAGAGCTCTTCAAGGGCACTGGCATTAGAATTTCGAGCCAACACTGATGCCAGTAAGTCTGGGTCCATGCTTTTAGTTACTGCACATAGTAATTCTTCAGCATCCTTTGAAAGACCAATGCCTGAACTCCCTTGTGGCGATTCAGTACTCTGAAAAAGTGTAACAACAGTTTAATTAAAAATTAAGTGAAAAGAATGATCTAAAACAGACTCCCAGCAATTACAAATTAATTTGTAGAGATTGATAACTGAACCAGTTTTTCCCTATCACAACTCTTTTTTGCCAATTCATATACAGCTACATGGACTCCAAAATTGACTTTTACAAAGTTTGTAACAAAGTAGTCTGTAAATTACTTAAGTTTGTAACAAAGATGATCCAGTGGACCAGCCAGTGACTGGAACTGGCTGTTTTTCTCCATGACCTGCTGTGACTGATTAAATAGGACATACTGTAACTGATTCTGTGCCCAGTGCACAAACTTCTGAGTGGCGCAACATGTTTTTATATGGTAATAAAAATTGTGCATGTTAAAAAGCGTCCGACTGGACGTTTTTTTCCCCAAACTCTGCAAACAAATTAGTTTAAAAACCCACTCATTACACAGTCTTACACCAGTCCCAAAACACCATGTTCTCTAATTGTTTCAAAACATGCGCATTAGAAGCTGCCTGTGCCCACATTAGAAGCTGCGCATGGCAGAATGCTCACAATTGTTCAACACACGCTCCAGACTTTGGAGGCATTTGATGCGGTGAAAAGTTGCTGTTTCTTTATGAACCTACAAGTGGTACACTCTAAACTATTCCCAAATTGGCATCCCATGTGGCAGGAGTGAATTATTTGCTAAATTTGTTGAGAAATAATAATTCCCATGAGAAAGTTACATGCTGCTCTGTAAACATTTAGTTTTCTTTTTGTTTAATTTAACGTAAATATTAGACTCTTATACTTGAAGTTACTTGGTCATGTTAAAATTTATATTGATTAAAAAAAATACTAGGGTGGTTTTAAGTGAGAAAGCTATTATAAGAAAAGGGCTTTATTCAAATAGTGAAGGTTTGAATAAACCTAAGGTATAAAACTTAAGTGATTAAGCTTTTTTTTTTCTTTAAAAGGTTCAAGGTCTAAAAAATTGTAACAAAATTTTAAAAAACTTTATTTATATCAAATTAGGATATATATAAAATTGTAATCAGAAATCGCAATATTAATCGAATCGGTACCTATCTATCGTCATATTGTATCGGGTGGCGACTGGGGATACTCATCCCTAACAATTTGTTTTTCTAAATTATGTGTAACTAAACTTTTACAAATTCAATAAAATTATCAGCATATAATAAAATCAGTGAATTAGTGTGAGCCTTTGTGTGCATGTGCACTAAAATGGACTCCACTTCATGCCCCTGGGAGTCCCCCAGGATAGGCTCGAGGCTTCCCATGACCTTGTACAGGGTAATTAGTATAGAGAATGAATGAGTATCAAATCATGCCTACCTGACCAATCATAGGAGATTCAGTTTCAGAGGAGTCAACTCTCTTTTTTAAGATAGACTTAGTGGGCATCGTCAGCATGTCCTCCAGTTCTTTACGTCGACGAGCCTTTTCAAGCTCTCTGAAGTCTTCATTATCTCTCTTGCCGTTTCTGCTGCTACTACTACAGCTACTGCTGCCACTGCGGCTCCGGCTCCGGCCCCTGCTTCGGCTGCGTCCCCTGCTCCAGCTGCGTCCCCTACTTCGACTCCTTCTCCTGCTCCGACTCCGCCCCCTGCTCCGGCTCCTGCTGTGTGGTCTACTTTTGCTCCTCGCCCTGCTTCTTGCTCTACTCCTTCCCCTGCTCTGGCTCCTACTCTTACTCCTGCTGCGTGGTCTGCTACGTCCTCGGCTCAAAGCCCTGCTACGACTTACTGCACGACTGCGGCTCCTGCTACGAGGGCGACTTCTGCTCTGAATTCTGTCTGGACTGCGGCTCCATCCCCTGTTCCTATGATGGCTATGACTATACTTGCTTGAACTTCGCTCATCATGGGCCTCATATCTTGACTGCTTTGGAGAATAATCTCTGTGAGGGGGAAAATAAAAACAAACAAACAAAAAAAACAGGACGTTTATGCTGTTTCTCCAACTGTTTAAGGTTACTGATTTCCAAACCAGTGGTGCTCAACATGCTTAGTAAAGGGTTAGAGGAGGTGAAATTCACAGAATCAGTGGTTGCAATGCCCTATTAATTTTAGAAACCACAGAGTTAGTAATTGGCCATGCCCTTTTCGGATGGTACCTTGGTGTCTTAAAAATGTTTTTTTTAATATAAATTAAATATATATTCAGCAAGTAAAATCACCAGCCACTGACTCTGCCTCACACTATACTTATTTCATACCTTATAGAAAATGTAAAAAACAAACAAACAAACAAACAAACACGTCACAATTCCAACGCATCCAGGGCTTTCTCCAAGCAGTACATTAGCATGTGTAGGCTGGGGGGAATGTATCATCTTCCCACTTCCTGGGAGGCACACACTCAGGGTGTGCTACTAGCCATTTATATATATATGCAAAATGTTGTTGCAACCGTGAATTTTGCACCATGGTAGTTATAAGTAAAGTAATCTCACATGCTTTAAAATCCTTTGTTTCATTTACAGAAATAAAATTGATATTAATTATATAAACTTGCCCATTTCAGTCATTTGTGATCACTGTCTTTACAGCAACTTGCATATTATTTTTCATAATTTAGATAATGTCTCTCAAGGGTTAAATTTAAGTATTCCCAGTAAAAATATTCAGTTCTTTTTATACATTCTTCATATTCACATCTTTTCCAGGTTAATATCAGGTGTATGTTTATATTGAGCAAATACCTTATTAGTATCTTATTTTGAAGTAGGTTATTAAATCCGCCACATAACTGTTAATAAGTTTGCTTTTACTCAAAATTTTTATTTCACTTATGCTGCAAGTTAAAAGTTATATAAGTATCTGCTGAGACTAGTTTTGGGTTCTCCAATGTATAAAGCATAAAGCAATAATTGAAAGAGCGAGTCTTGACCAATGTACAGACAAAACCTTTCGTTTTTTTTAATAAAGAAGACATTACCTGGCATAGGGAACCTCTGCTCCAGCGCTCTGGGATAAACCCGTCAACTCGTTGCCCACAGTTATAACAAGACTATGGTCAGTGGGGAGACCACCATGTGGGGGTGAAGGGGTATATCTCTGTGGAAAAGTAAGAATGCAAATTAAAAGTGTACTTGTTTGTCTGGAATGGTCTGTAAACTCTCAGACTGCTCATTACTAAGCTCAATTTTTTTTATATAAAGCAACTTGCTAGAAATCTTTTCTCTGATATACAGTGTTGACAGCTACAACACAAGTTATAGAATACTCCATGGTGTACAGATTTTAGTGTTTTCTCTGCTCCAACATGCCCACATCAGCACAGAAAGTGTTGTTAATAAGCTGATTAATGGAATTATGTGGGATAATAGAAGCGAAGAAAAAAAAACTAAACTAAATGTGCAGAGCAGGGGGTACTTCAGGACCAGAACCTATGATCTATTAAAAAAGAATATGCAGTAGTGTCATACAAGCACATCATGTAACTTGCGTTGTAGACACTCATCGTCTATACCACTTATCAGAAAACTTAGGGCACAAGGTGATGTACACCCTGGATGGGGTGCCAGGGAATTCACACACTAAAGGCAAAAATTTGGGAAAACCATTTCGCCTAATCTGCATGTCTTTGGACGACCCGGAGGAACCCACCAGGCAGGGGAGAACATGCAAACCCCATGCACACAAACCCGAGGAGGGAATCGAACCCGGACCCTGGATCAATCCTCTACTAAACAATTAAGGATGACCCCCAAGATGCAACAGTCAATACATCACGTCATCACGCAGGCAACTATGTGCTACTACGTTCAACGAAAGTGTAGTAGTAAATTATTGAGCCTACATGTCCGTGTTCTCTGGGAGGCCCGTCGCCTCTTCCCGGTGATGAGTAGCGCCTCCTCGGATGCTCCGGGTTCCGACGGTAGCCATGCGGATAGCCGTTACTGCCTCGCGCGTGCTCACTGCTGTACGGAGCGCCAGAAAACGAGCTCGCAGGAGGCGGGCCGCGAGGAGCGAAGCCGCGAGACGCTGCGGGAGGATAGGCTCCTCGGTGCGGCCTAGGGCCTCGGTACATAGCGCCAGCCGCCCGGTTCCGTATAAATCAGTTTCAGTTCCGGGAACTTCTTTATTTCTTACCTACTTAATGCGTTTTACTTCTGCACACAAAGCATTCCACACTCAAACTCAATAAATACAAATATCAACACTCGCAACCAAACCGTGCTGAAACTACTTCCTGCACCACTATTCGGTTACGCGAACAGGAAATGACGTTTTCTTTCTACCAATCACATTTTTCCATTTTCTCTCTTATTGTTTACGGGGCTGTGTGCAGCTCAACGTAAAACATCGAGGTTTTACGATTTAAAAACAGCAAAATACTACTCTTAATAAGCATTGCAGCTAATCGGAGTGTTATGCGCTAAAATGCGCCCCCTGCCACGGATCCCCCCCATACATACTCTCTATTAAATATTATATTAGGACATAAATTCATAGGTTTATTATGAAATACAGTAGATTATTATTATTATTATTATTATTATTATTAACCCTGGGCACGTGACAGGCGTCGAGACCATTAATACAAATTCTCATATAATGTTTATTTTGTGGCACATTTATTTTGCAGGGGTTTGTCATGTAATACAAAAATGTTTACACTAAATAAATATTGTTTATGATGAAAAATTACACGAAACTAATTTTATTATAAAATAAGCAATAAAAAAATATACATGTATATGAAAAAATATATAATTTATATATATAATTATATATTATAATTATACATTTATAATTATATAATATAATATATAATTTATATATTTTTAAATATAGTTTGCCCCCTATACAACGTCTTTTTTTTTTTAATATTGCTTATTGTATAAAATTAAATTCGTTTGGTGTAATTTCTAAATCATAAACCTATGAATTTATGTTCTAACATAATATTTGATCGAGATTATGTGTGGGTGTGGGGGGCAATCCGTGGCAGGGGGATATTTTAGCGCATAACATGTTTCTGCTTATGTAGTCCCATAACAATAGCCGATTTACACTGCCTGGCACAAGAAGGGTCAAATTATTGGGCTGCATCAAGCGAAGAAAACAACTTTGAAATGACTGGAACTTGGGTAAGAACTAACACATTATCAAAGCCTGGAATGATAATGCTGAACTGTGGAAGAAATGTGGCCGGGAAAAAAAATAATAAACAGAGATCACTTAACCACTTACATTTGCATGGTTAAAAATCAACAGGAAAGACCATAGCTATGTTTAATAGCATTTTCACCCACCCAATGAGAAAAATTTGTCAATTTGGGCCCAGGTTATCACATCAATTGAATATTTTTTTCACTGATGGCACAGGCATGTTTCAAGTCTCAAATTGTTGAAGAGTGGTTCTGGGAGTTATCAGCAAGCAGATATGTGGGCAACCAAGCAAAGCCCTGGGCCTGTATTGACTAAGTGTCTTAGAATCGCTCCTAAGTGGCTAAAAATTCTCAGAGTGACACAATTCTAGTCGTACTTTTAGGAGTTGTTGGTCTTTCGGCTGCTCCCGGCAAGGGGTCGCCACAGCGGACTATCCGCACAACAACTTGGCACAGGTTTTACACCGGATGCCCTTTCTGATGCAACCCTCCCATTTTATCCGGGCTTGGGACCGGCACTGCATCCACTGGCTGGGAATCGATCTGGGGTCTTCCGCATAGCACTGAGCCACCAGGGGAGTAAGAGCAATGAATCAACATTTTTAAATAGAAAATTACTTCTATTTTCACCCGAAATGTAGGAGAGCTCCGGGGGTATAACAGGTTAGGAGTAGTGAGGAAATGGCGTTCAGGCAGAGACACGCACAAAGGCACAACACAGGTCATGGAATACTTCCTGGCCTACACATTTTAGTGTTTTCCCCTCCTCCACATCAGCACAGAAAAGGCTGTTAATTAGCTGATTAATGGAGTTGTGTGTGATAATATGAGCAAAAGAAAAATGCTAAAAAGTGAAGGGCAGGGCGTCTCCAGGACCAGAACCTATGATCTATTAAAAAAGGACATACATCACTGTCATACAGGCACATTATGAAACTTGTGTTATAGACACTCATCTTCTATACTGCTTTATCGGAAGACTCAGGGCACGAGGCGATGTACAACCTGGACGGGGTGCCAGTCCATCACATGGTACCTCATTTACACACTACAAGCAATTTGAGAACACCATTTAGCCAAATCTACATGTTTTTGGACTGTGGGAGGAAACCGGAGTTCCCCAAGGAACCCACCAAGCAAAGGTAGAGCATACAAATGCCATGCACACAGACCTGAGGTGGAAATCGAACCCGGACCCTGGAGGTGCGAGGCCAATGCTAACCACTAAGCCATTGACTTCTCTAGTAAACAGGTGTCCTAACAGGTTAGGAGTAGTGAGGTAATGGCGTTAAGGCAGACACGCACAGAGGAGAGGCGTTTTAGGTTTTGGTAACAGTGATGCAGAGCTCAAAAAGACAAATAAAATGGAATACTTTTGTTTTCGTTTTTTTAATTGATTGCAGTATGTAACAGCGTCGTGACTGCCACTGTACTTTTTTTTTAGTAACAGTATCAGAAATAATAAATCAACCACGGCTCTTACAGCATCGCAGATCATACATTTTCCCACCACGCAGCTCAAAATCAACGGAAACCAAATTGCATTCATTTAGTTGTTGGCATCATCCATGGCACACATTAAAATATTCTTATTTATATATACATTTTATTTTGTCTACATGCATAAAGCTTTCACTCAACTGTTGCGGATTTCACCATTTCGCTTTTCCTTCGTATAAAACTACGAACCTGTCAAAACTACAACATCCACTATAACATGCAACCTACTTTGCCCGTCACACACTTTCCTTAGTCCTACTCCTCACTGAAAGTAAGAATAGGAAGCTTTATTAAAAAAAAGAAAATGTCCTACTCTGAGATAAGAGTATATTTAGTCCTAAATCAACTTTGAGCCCGATTCCTACGAGCGATTCGGAGCATCTCTAGGAATCACACTTAAAAGTTAATTTAGGACTGATAAAAGTAATTTATGAAGTTTCCTACTCATATTTTCTCTTCAAGGAGTATTTAAATAAAATTATATAAATAATTACAACATTGAAAGAGTTAAAAGTAAAACATACAAGACTAACGGCTTGTATTCATGTACAGGTCTCTTAGAACAGTCAAATACACTCCATTCATTTTTAGACTTTTTAATAATTGTGCAATTCAGACATTTTAAATTACATAAACCTTTAAACCTTTACATAAACCATAAACTATTTACACTGTAAAAAAAATCTTTGTTATCCCTTCAAAATAAGTACATAAAAAACAGAATTTTCTTCAGACATGCATACACATTTACTGGATCCCACTGGACGTTAATTTATTTACATTTTTAATTTACGTTAACTTATTTACAAGTCCTTACTTCACCATTTTTTCCAATTTGATACCAGGATTCAGTTGATTGTCAGGTCTGTCTTGCAGTCCATCAGCATGTCCCAAGCAAACCAGCATACAAACTCTACGAGTTTTAAGTGTACGCCAGATGCAGTTTGCTGTGTGTGGGTGGGTGGTATGGGGGGGAAGAAAGGAACTATATGGAGATTAAACTGGTTTTAAAATTATAATAAACATTTATCACATACTTTTATTACAGTGTCTGCAGTAGAAAGCACACAACAACTTTTAAACATATGCGCAGTAAACATGTGTACATAAAAAAGAATTTTGCACTTACCACACAACAAACAAGCAACATTGATTGAATATACAGTCAGGTCCATGGGCATTTGTATGATAAGTTTTTTGTGTACTCTTGCCCCAGTACAACAAAACAATGAATTATAAATCATATTGAGACTGTGTCTGTTCCCCGAGCTAAGCAAAAATGTAGAAAGACTCAGAAAGTCTGTTTTAATAATTTA
>JAQMYL010000038.1:24312083-24325078 GCA_030014365.1 Clarias pachynema
CACATCTCAATATCAACTGTTCAAAGGAGATTAATGCATTTTTTGGACGCCTTCAGCATTCCTTTACAATGTAGAAAAAAAATAAAAATCAGGAACGAAAAATGGAGTTAGAAAGTGACCCCAAACTTTTGAACGGTAGTGTAAGTGTAGTTCATTTTACCCTAAACACCTTTCCTTTTATACTTCCAGCCTTCTAACACACATTATGACCGCAGATCAATTCCTCCTATCTGATATCACTCAAATAACAATTGGTTCCCAGTTGAGTCTGACTCCTCTTAAGGTTTCCCTTTATTAGAGTTTTTTCTTGCCACTGTGACCATCGGTTTGCTCATCAGAGACAAAATGAATTATAGTTTATACATATTTCCTGACACTTTTTGAATTCATTGCAACAATAACCATTAAAAGCACTATACAAAGTAAAGTTTTGATGGCCATCGACAACCTCCTGGCAGAATTCTGGTTGAATATTTGATCACTTTTTTTTTGGCTGAATTGGTAGTGCTTATTTAAACTGGTTGGTTCATTGGCATGGTCCACAAATTTTTGACAGGGTTGAGGCTCCAAAATGTGTGTTTGGAGTTATTGTCCTGTGGGACAACAATGCTACCACCACCATCATGCTTCACAGTTGGTACAGTGTTCTGGATGAATGCCCCACTTTAACTCCTGCAAACAAATCACTGGTCAAAACCTTCCTCCAGAAGGAAAGACATTTCTTTGCGCCCATGCGGTCAGCTGCAAACTTTTGTCGTGCTTGCAAGTGTAGATTTTGAAGGCTTCTTTGATGGATGGTCCATCTGAACTAGCTATCTTTCAGCTGAGAAAGTCAGTTTGGCTCTTCTTCCAGACTATGGCAACATACTAATGCCTTATACTTATGTACAACAAGTACAAGTACAGTTTGACTAATGACATACTTATGTACAACAAGTACAAGTACAGTCTGAACTGATCTTAGAATCAACAGTTAATTAAAAATGGGTCCAAAAGACATTCCTGACATGGGTAACTTTACCAACCGTCAGATGTACACTGCGCTCCTTAGACTTTGCCTTAGACAGCCCAACGAATACTGTCAGACACACCCTCAATCATGATCACTAACAGAATTTGAGAAATCTTGGGCTTGGCAAATTAAAATACATCTTGGGACTTACAGGGCCATATAATCTAAAGGGCAATAATCTAAATGTGTGTATGTATATTTTTGAACTTATGTACTACTTATATAATTTGACCCTGTGTTGATATCCAAAATAAATTTAAATTTGTAAAAAAAAATACAAATTAATAATCCTATTTAAATGGTATGCTGTACAATCATTCTACAACAGAAAAAAATAACAGAGAGGGTGACGGTACCATGATATCAGCATATAAGGAGAGTTTGAAAAATGTGTTGTTTCACATTTGTTATTAAACTTTCTATTTACCTCAGGCAGCACTGCAGTAACCACTCCTTCATAAACTTTATCTTCTATATCCTCTGTCCCTCCTGGTGCAACCTTCACATCAGTAGCACATACTTTTCCCTACAAATACAATGACAAAATTTAGAAAATAAAATAAAATAAAATTCATATAAGGGCTTTACATTTTAAATCACTCACCGATTCTTTGACTGCTGTAAAATGCACTTTAACTCCAGGCACCAAATGTTTTCGATTTCCAAAAAAGGCATCAAATGAGAATGGATATTTTTTCTTCTTCGGGGGATCCTTGTATTCGATAGTGCCAAAGCTGTTCTAAATTTCACAAAACAAAACAAACAAAAAAACAGAACGTAAACATTTACCACAAATATACATCTATTTTAGTATTATACCACAAACTTAAAATCTGTTAATAGTCCTTAAGAGAATATGTTTGTTTTTGGCTAAACTAACTAACAAGTTTAGCCAAAAACAAAAAAACATTCATGATTTTTGTAATTTTGCCATTATTTAACACCACAACAGATTCCAAATTACACAACCCAGATATGATTGAAGTGTTGCCTTTTAGTTTAAGGGGTTTAACAAAATATTACATTAACCACCCCCCCTAACCCAAACAAACTTGGCCAAGAAACAGAATTGATGGCCAAATCAGGTGAAATCAGTTGTCCGATTAGTTTTGAGTCTGTTAAAATGGAAGAATTACATTTTTAAAATATAGCTGTAATTCCTGCATGGTTAGGTTAAAAAACTGGTTAAAGCTCAATAATTTTGGTGATGTAAAGCAAAATTATACCACTGTCCAAATACTTATGGGCTTGATTTTAACTGCACATATTCAAGTCTAATATACAATGCAAAAGAATATTTTTGCAGAGTCCTTGATCGTCATACTGTCTCCTTATCCTTTCGCCATCTTATCTATAAATGAGAGATAAATAATCGGCTGCTGTGTGCTTGGTAGCTTTCAACAGACTGAGCTAATGGGGAACTGTTCAACAAGGCTGGATAAAGCTTCCTCATATTGGTTTCTCCCTTGGTCAGTATGGCTTCTTGCAAAAAAAAAGGGATTTTTTTTTTTTTTTGTAAAATTGTCTATTAAGACTGCAGGCAAAGGTCTATTAACTGTTAGCTTTATGTAAATTTCCCATGTGATATATACATAAACCTAATGTAAAACCCCTGCTCTGAATGCAAGCAGTTGTGGCCATGTGATTGCCACTGATGCACATGTTGTACCACAGCTCCTCTCACTAGGGCAGAGGTTCTAAACCCTGGTCTTGGAAGAACCAAGCCCTTTATTATTATAAATTATGTGAATTATGGTCATTAAGGGATGAACACCATCGGCGACAACACTCGACGACAGCACTCAGGCTGTAGCACTAAAAAAAATGCTAGATTGGCATAAGGGCTCTTGACCTGTGTCTCCATGATTTCATGCTCCACACAGATTCCACATGACTTACTGAACAGACAGATGCATGAACAAGCTGATGAACAGGAACTGTGTGTATTCTTCCCCACAACTTGCATTGTAATTCTCCATCTCACTTGGAGACGCAACAACGCAACATTAAGATAAATACGAGGAATGTCCCAATATTACTTTTTGGCAGACCGAGTACATCCATTTGGGTACCTTCCAATACCAAGTTCCAATAACAGTACCAGGCACTGTCTGAGGGCACAACCTAATTAGATCCCCATGTCTTAAGCACATCATCAAATACACCTGCTGTTGCTTTGCTAGTGTGTGAACCCCCCAAAAAAATCTATATGTAGAGCGCCTCTCTGGAGTAAAATCTCACACACTTAATCTACTTAATCTTTTGTTTTGTTATTACGGTAGGAACAATTATATCTTATTACATGCAACTGTGCTTACTGGAAAAGTCAGATACCTTTACATATTCGATAATTATAATTAACTGTAAATACATTTTATTGGGCAAATAATCACCTCCTTTCTATTTGCGAGCTCTTTGCAGTCCTTCATTACCACTGCGACCACTCATACGCAACAACAATCACAAAGTTTATTCTTTAAATCACATTAAAAAAAATTATATTTAAAGGAAGAGAATTCTTACTAAATATTTTTTTAAAATATACATGTGAATAAAGAAGGATATCCATTCGCCACGACTGACAACATTTGAAACCCAAGCTAAAAATATTTTAGAAAATAATCTCTATTTCTTTCATGTCACGAGTGACATAACACAAGTTCAGATTTGAGTCTGCGTGGCTATGAGCGCATGCACAAAGAGAGTGTAGGGGACAACTTCATGGTCACCATGTTTAGGGATGATATTCTTTGAAAATCAAATCAATTAAAAAAAAAGTGCACCTTGCGAAAATCTGTTACAATATTCCTTATAGAGGAAATTATTGCTAATCGGAAAGCAAAAATTTAAATTTTAAATTAAGTTAGCAAGAGAGACTAAAGAGAGATGCACTTATAAGCTAGCACACTAAACTTAACCTTAATTTTACTTCCTTACCTTATACTTAGAGAGGAAACATCTATCTCATTGCAGAGCCCATTTTTTTTTTGTCTATTTCTTTGTCCAGCTCTGCCTTAAAGTAGTATTTACATATTTACATGTGCACCAGTATAATAGATAGTAATATTTTAACATTTTCCTTTTTTCCTTTAATGATAATTCAATTAAACTTTCAACCCAGATCATAATTAAATTCTCTTTTGAAAATATTTACATAGTCGTGTCTCAACTAAGCTTAGGTATGGATACCTACAGCAATTAACGCGATGACTCCCATAGATCGTCCAGGAGGAGGCCTGAAAAATAAAGTTCAAGACCATTTAAAATGGTGACCACACCAATTTTGTCGTTAACCACTTTCGATAAACTTGAGTAAAAATGCTCTTACTTGACTGATGCCAGTCTGGATTTGACAACAGATATTTCTTTTGATGGTTCTGTAGAAGTGGTGGTGACATTTTTATTATCTTCGTTACTGCCAGGACCACTGGACTCTTGATTTGCCTGAGGAGTTTTGTCAGCAGCCACAGAGGAAGCATCGTCCTTAAAAAGAAATTGCAAGCATAAAATAATTCAACAAAATTAAAGAGCATTAGATTATAAGCAGTCACTATTAGTACACCTGATAATATTATAATCACAATTTGGAAAAGTAAGAAAAGGGAAAAGAGTTAAGGTAGAGAAAGTGACGTGAGGGTGGGCTTATGCAATATAATATGTTGCCACACCACCAAGCAAATTTTTCAACCAATTATATTTTTATCAACAGAAAAAACGTCAACCGTGTAGTAATTAGACAAACCTTAACTTTAAGGTTTATGTTGAAAAGTGCTGTGTTTTTCAAATATTTACTGAGTATTACTGGAGTAAATAACATCCAAATGAGTTTTCACTATTGCCACAGTTCTGACTGGTCAGTTCATCAACTTATGATAATATTGCGCCTTTAGTTAATCCTCTTAAAACTGAAATCCCAGAAAAGCTTGCTTTTCTGTCTAAGCTGTTTGATCATGCGTGCCAGAATCCCTTCCTGCTACTTTCATTTTATGAAAATTTGCAATTAGGTAAATATCAATATCACACAACGCAATAATGCAAAAAAACAGTGAAATCATCAACATATTGGTTTATTCTAATCTATGGAAATAAATGTATACATACATCAACATCCAGTTGTTGCATGAAACCCGAGTCTCTTGCATTGAATGCACTTTTTGGGCCATGTAATTGTCCAGGGTTCATTCCTGGGTAACCTGGTCCATCCTCGAACTGTGACGGACAGATCCGGCCCAGCGGGGCAAACCCTGGTGGTCCATCCCTAAATTCTGGTGGGATAAAACCTGGTCCTGGCGGTCCATCCCTAAACTCAGGTGGGATAAAGCCTGGTCCTGGCGGTCCATCCCTAAACTCTGGTGGAATAAAGCCTGGCGGTCCGTCCCTAAAGTCAGGTGGAGCGAAACGCAATGGTGCCCCTTCAAACCCTTGAGGGTGAAAACCAGGTCGGCCTTCATATGGGTCTGGGTGAAAACCTTGTGGTCCCTCGTCTAAATCTGGATAGGGGCAGCGTGGGTGCATTTCAAACTCTTGGGGGTGGAAACCTGGTCCGTGGCCAAACCTGTTTCTGAGGAACTCGGGGGGCCCATCTTCCATCATTGGTGGTCCAAAGTTGGGTGGGCCCATGTGTATGTGATCTGCAGGCATCATTGGTCCAGGGGGAGGCATTGGATGTGGCGGACCAAATGCACCGGGAGGCGGAGGTCTTGGACCTGGAGCCATTCCGAACCTGGCTGCCTTTGCTGCCGCTTTGGCTCTGGCGCGTTTTCGCCCTTTAGACATTGTTTTTTTTTTTTTTTCTTTTCCTGACGGTGACTCGCTGTCTGTGCGCTATTAGTACAGTACTATTAGCTGCCTGGCGTTACCCGGGAACTACGCGGCTCTGCGCTGATTACAAGTAAACATGCTAGTCTCCGAGCTAATCCTAGCTAGGTGCAGATAAAGCGCAATCCGTTTCTCCGTGCCAAAAATTAGTTAGTCTTTGCAGACAAAATTAAGTTTTGCTTGAATTCTTTTGCTATTAAAGTTACGTTAAAGTTTTTCAAACGTAATATTTACATCCTAGAGTAACAAAACGCTAACAAAACGCGCCTCTGCTTCTGCGCCATCAGTGTGAGACTAACCCCTGTGACGGTTGACTTCCTGTGGCAGCTGAATGTTTAAAAATAAAAGTACGCACCACACACATTGTTGTTGTTGTTTTTTTACACTATGGCAAAAACATAATATTTATTGATCTGTAATAATGACTGGACAAACTATCGACTTTTTGGGGTACTTGTTTGGAAATCCTTTGCACTCTGTGGCTACTTGAAGTGGGGAAATCCAGAGACATCAGCAGACTCTGAGTTTCCTCCCGGGTGATGCTGTGTGTCGGACCTTTACTGCGGCTGGCTCCACTTCCTGTTTTTTTTTTTTTTTTTTAGCGTCTTTTGCCTTTAAACCCCGGACTAACTACATCAACTGTAAATGCTCACCATGTTTGTTTTTTTTTGCACAAGAACAATCATGGATTGTGTTCAGATCGGCTTGAACTTCTGCGAAGTGCACTGCACATGTCTTTCATGCATGATAAATGCGATTCCAAACAAAGAGTCAAAATGGTCAGTACAAAAAGAACTGTAAACGGTGTAGGGAACGAGTGAACAATGGGTCTCATGAAAAATTTCCCATCAGTCATTGCGCCTCTCCTGAGCGCGGAAAAAATGGAGCTCGAAAAGGATTATTATTGTTGTTGTAGATGATGACAATATTAATATGACACTAATTTTAAATGTAATTTAATCAATAAATCCTTACTATTATACAGACTAGTAATCTGTTTAAAAATGCACAGTAATAATTTCTTCGTACATCTTGTAAATTAACCAAATACGTAAAATTATTACTCACGAGTTATACATATTTCACTAGTATACGTTTATAATGGTCAATAAATATTCATTATTTAATTTCCGCAGAGTGAAATTACCACATTAGCAGCAACAGGTATCCGAGGTGCTTATGTTACCAGGGTAATACAGGGAGGAAGTGACGTCTGCGCTGGTGACGTTACAGGAGGTGCGTTCCAATCGGCCGAAAATGTTCAGTTCAAAGGGAACTGCGAACGGTGTAGGGAACGAGTCTTCACTTCACCGGAAAAGGGAATGAAAAATGTCCCATAAGTCATTGCGTCTCGCTGGAGCGTGAAAAAAAATGGTGTGGAAAAAGGATTTATATATTTATTTATAATTATTATCGAGGACGACATTATATTAAAAGGACAAAACTATTTAAATTGTAATTAATCAAGTAATCCTTGGCGTTATATAGGCAAGTAATCTGTAAAAAAAATAAAAAAAAATAAAAAAACATCTCTGTACAGCTTTAATCAATTTTTATTATTAATCAAAAAATTATTAGGGTTAGGGTTACATGTTATACACGTTTCAATAGTATGTTTTATAATGGTGTCAGTTTTTGTTTCAATGAATATACACTATTTAATGTCCTTAGTGTGAAATTTCCACAGCAGCAGCGACAGGTATCCGAGGTGCTTATGTCACCATGGTAACGCACGGAGGAAGTGACGTCTGCGCTGGTGAATTTGCAGAGTTTTCGGAATGGTTGAGTTTTGTCGAGAAGTTCCCTTCACTGACATTCCCTGCAAACGGAGCAAGGAGTAGGGAGCACCCTGTGAAGTACACTTCGGAATGGAATGCAGCCAAATTCTGGCTTACTATACATTTTCTATACATCTTTACTTGATTCAAATTTTGTATTTTTATATAATAATAATAATAATAATAATAATAATAATAAAAGTACATTCAGGTCATCAGTTTTCATATTATTGCCACATAACATTGTAGAGCCTAGACCTGACCAACTAAAGCAACGCCAGATCATAACATCTGCCTCCAGAGGCCACTACAGTATGCATGATGGGTGCATCACTACATGCACTTCTCTTCTTACCCGGACACACCCATCGCTCTGGAATAGGGTCAATCTGAACTCAACAGACCACATGATATTTTTCCATTACAGGTCAACCTTGGATTGTGAGCATAATTCGTTCCGGAAGCGTGCTTGTTTATCAAAACACTCGTATATATCACAGTGAATTTCCCCATAAGAAATAATGGAAACGCTGATGATTTGTTCCACAACCCAAACATATACATATAAAAATAATTAATACAAAATATAAAGTAAAAATAAAACAAATTAACCTGTACTTTACCTTTAAAAAGAATTATTAGATGAGAGGAGAAGCAGGAGCAGGGGGCTACTGTGTAGGACACTCTCACACACACACACACACACACACACTACTGGAATCACTCCTCTAAACAGATTCATATCCCACACTGCTACAACCTTTTTAACTTTTTTCTTCACGAAGGCCATTGTTGCAGTACAGTTACTAAAGAACGGTCTCTACAATTGGACATAAAATTAATGAAATTGCTTTATGTACACTAACACATGGTCACAATATTAAACAGTACATGCGGGAATATTGACTATATGAGTGACACGTGCTGAGACTGAACATGGGAGATGATTACCCACAATCACACAGCGCAAGAGAGAGAAGAGCCATTGGCTCAGTTGTGATCACGTGACCCTCGGCAGACAAACAGCATGCGTACTACTCGTATCAAGATCTCGCTCGTTGAACAAGTTAAAATTAATGAAAATTTTTTTCTCATCTTGCAAAGCGCCCGCAGACCAAGTTACTCGCAGTTCAAGATTGCACTGTATGTTAAAGTCCAATCTTCATGCTCATTAGCAAACATAAGTCTTTTTTTCTAATTACTCTCACTAACAAGTGGGTTTCGTACAGCGCCACAGCTGTTTAGTCTCAATGCTGAGTTCTCACCACATTGTGTGTCAAAATGCTCCTACTTCTACTGCCGATTTTTTACAATACACCTGCAATGGCGTATTCAAATGATCTCGATTTTATATTCTGCACAGTATTCTTACACGTTTTAATAATGCAGTGAACCCAATTCCAGTCACGTTACGTTTTCTTTGCTTAATGCAGGCCAGAAATTTAATCCTTCTGAAACAGACGGAGACTTCCCAACAGTGTTGACTAATGGTACTTATATTTCATATTTCATAACCTAAAAACCCAGTGTAAGGATCTATTCAATGATGGATACTTCAAAGCGCTTTTGTAAGCTGCTCAGGATGAGAGCGTCTTCCAAATGCCTAAATGTTAATGGACTAATTTTGTATGAATGATGACAATAAAGCTAAAAAAGCTAAAGCTAAAAAAAAAAGTCTATCGACAAAAGCATGTTGCCACAAAGGTGAAAGCACAGAGTTATACGCATGTCCTTGTATGATGTAACATTACACTTTGACTTCCTAGGAACTAAGGGGCCTATTGTGTTTATAAACTGACTGCAACTGACATTACAACACACACTAAGAGGGCCCCTGGGAGAGTGATAAGTGGAGCTAGGTGTTGTATTGTACATGGAAGATAATTAAAGCAGTCAATATCATGCTTGTCTCTGTTTCATCACTCACCAACATAACAGGGCCTAAAGCTGTTCCAGCATGACAATGCTCCTGTGCAAGAAACAAGCTCCATGAGTTTTGAGCAGAAGAACTTGACTGTCCTGCACATAGCCCTGACCTCAACCCCACTGTCTGGGATAAATTGAAAACAGGCGTCCTCACATGACATCAATGCCTAAACTCATTAATGCTCTTGTCGCTGAATGAGCACAAATCCCCAAATCCTCTCCAAAATCTATAGGAAAAACTTTGGGAGTAATTATAATGTAGTTGTAAAGTGGGAGTAATTATAAATCTAGTTATTATAATAACAAATGGGAGTATAAATCTGGAATGGGATATTTAAAAATCACATATGGATGTCAACATACTGTCATGCAAGTTTTTTTGAGTGGATTTAGACGTGCATTGCTTTAACGGATATCTGTACATCATAGACTCACTATCTGCGCTTTATCAAATTTGATTCTGATGTTTTACTTAAAACATCAAGCTTCAAGCATCCATGCAATATTTCTAAATTCACTAATGCATACATTCATATCAACTGTGACAGCATAAAGAATGCAACATGACTACTGCCACAGTGGGCCTCAATTTATTCACGTTTGGCATTCCGCTAAGGTTAGTCATGCAGCAAATCCAGCAACTTCGAATATGTACAAAGAAACTAACCCTTATCAAATGGCAAATGCACCTCACACTGATGTAAATGCAACGCAGCAGGCGATTACATAATTTTTTTTAAAGATAGCGTTCATCTATTGCAGTTCATGTTTTTCATGAGTGGGATAAATGTTTACATTAGCATTTATTTATTAAATAACCCTAGGAGGATATGTGACAGAAGTTCCTTTTTTAATTATGGAAGATATTAAAATCTGTAAAATGTTAAGCTTTTTTTTTTTTTTTTTTGGTCTTAAAGAGGCTGTGAAATACCACCAAATTACTATGGCAATGTCTTTTTTAAAGGAGCGCATCATGACTGGGCTTGTAAGTGTGCATAGTATTAATGCGATGTATTAATCTAATAAAAATGCTCATTTTCCTGGTTAATATCAATGTGGTCTTTCGTGCTGTGGTCTATATTTAGGAGCAAAGCTAAATTCATTAGAAAACATTATGGTATAGGAAGTAGTTGAGTATGGGCTCATTGTGGGCATACCAAAATCATGCCGTCTGACATGATGCACTTTTGGTCCTCATTTGTGACTGCCCTCAATGTATCCTTAAGCAAAGTCTACATAAAAATATTATAAGAATAGTTTGACAATTAATCAGAACAAGCAATCGAAGAAAGTATTTTATTTACTTAGCCAGAGTTGCACAAGTCTAAGAGAGAACATTAATTGAGCAGAGCAATATACTATTGTATAAAGAAAGCAGCTTACAACAGACACTGCAAGATATTTATCATCTCTGTAATTTTTATACAACATAAACATGTTTTTTTTTTTTTTTTTTTAAAAAGGTCTGTTTTTTTATTTTGCAGGAAACAAAAACAGCAAAATAAAGTTTGCTCAACAAATAATATGAAGCTTTGTAATGATACGTTCAGGTACTTATTGCCATAACAGATTCTTGAACTAGGCTATCAAATGTTTGTACTTTACATAGACCATGTTCAGATTCTTTTTCGAACACCAACATTCTCTTGAACAAAACCTTCAAATAATACTTGACACTTAAATTTATTTTTCATATTTGCCCATTCATTGAAACTGTGAACTGTTTAGAAGAACAGTATATAAGAGCATTCAAAAGAAGAAAAATAAAATAAAATAAATCAAGGCAAACATTGTATTGTTGTAAATATAAATGCATACTGCTTTTGTGAAGTTTTTTGATATTTGGATAGATATCCCTTCTTTTTCACTGAGTAATTAAAAAAAAAAAAAAAGGAGTCTTCTGTCCAGCAATATGTGTAATTTCCTATGCTTTGGCATATCCTTCGTTATGTTGATGATAACCATATCTGCTTTTATGAAGTAACGAAAAGAAAATAATTAGCATAAACGTGAGTGTATTAGTTTTTTCTACATAATAATGAGCAAACCTAAGTGCAAAAAGTTTGATACAGAGGCTTAGAAGCCTGAAAGAAAAAAAAGATTAAATAAAAAAAAAAATTCTTTTATTTTTTATTTTTTATTTACTTTAAGTGCTTTTTCATCCACCCTCATTTATGATGTTACAAGTGATTGCTTACTTTTTTGGACCAGTGTTTTCAGTCACAAGGGTCCTGCTGCACTGCACACTTTCCTGCTTTCTCCACTGTTACACATCACTGTTCAATTACTCTACATATATATGTTACATAAGGGGAAAACGCTCTACATCTTTACAGCGCAGGGAGACCCTCCAGAACTGAAGCGTCAATCCTCATCCTTTCTTCTTCTTCCTAGGCACAGTGACTGGTCGTTAATTTTGATTTCAGTCGTAAGGAACAAAGTCCCTCTCCAGGTTCTCGGATTCATCATCGTCAGAGAAGAAGTCATCCTCGTCAATCTCCTCCTCGTCATAATCCTCGTGCCATTCTGGGACGTAATCATCGTCATACTCATCATCCTCTTCGGCCTCATCGCCTCCTTCTTCGTTGTAGTTATTGTTGTTGTCAGAGTCTCCAGTCTCAGAGCCTCTATCTGACTTAGCCCTAAAAACAGGTCAACAGGTCAATATTCCATTTGCTCCATCACTTTATCCACCTTTAAGTTTAGATATTAAATATAGTCTACATCCTGGCCCTGATTTACTTTATACACCTGTAAAAAAAAAAAAAAAAAAAAAAAACGAAGCAAGCTGATTTAATAAAAGGGTTCAAACAAAACCACGCCTTTCATATTACCAAGGGCACATCAGTTTTTGTGCATTTGCTTGGATCACTGTGTTTATCTACAGTAACAGGTTTAGTTTAGTCAGGCATTTGGATAGGAAGTTTTATTATCAAGCCCATAAATGACTCGGGAAACAATGACTTCATGCTCAAATTAACACACTGGGAATGTTAAAATTTACATACATGTAACATGTATGCAAATTTGCATGATTATAATGACAAAGTGAGCAATTTAAATCTTAACATGGAAAATATTTTTGTAAATTCTCTTTTTAAATGACAACAAAATACCCATTTTTTAAAATGTCTGTTCATATATTCATCACAAATTTGAATCTCTGATGTCATCAGCACAGACATTTTTCTTTATTGTTCATTATCATCCCTGGATTGAGCATTAGACACAATTCCATGTGTATGAGCTGTTACCATAGAAACTACAGCAAAGTAGAAGGAGCACAATAAAATAATCCAATATGATTTGATTTAATGATGGCACTACTGTCAGAGCCGTGCTTTTATTAAAAATAAATATATACACACACACACACACACACACACACACACACACTGTATACACACACACTGTATATAATCAATACCTGTTGACCAGCGGAAACAAAAAACTCACTTACA
>JAQMYL010000038.1:24345568-24358570 GCA_030014365.1 Clarias pachynema
GGTAGAAGCTTAATGTGGGAGCCTCCAGTGACTGGGAGGAATTGGACACGACTAAATTAGGGGAGAAAATCGGAAAAATTCGGAAAAAGGGGGAAAAATGTAAAAAATAAATAAAATAAAAAAAATCATGCAAGAACAACAAAGAAAGGCACAAAAAAAAAGGTTCCTGCCTGACCTGCTGACACCTCTTTATCCTGATCTGAATTATGGACCAGAAGCGGGTCATATTCTCCAGCAGAACAACACGGCTTGCAGAAGGTGGCACATTTACCTGTAAAAACACCAAGTAGAACCTTTATTTAAAGGTTCTAAAGGAGTCACTGTATTAACACTGTTCATGTAGCAGGGACAGTATGCCTTCTTACAGTATTGAGCTCAGTATTGATGTTTGTGGGATCATCTCCTCCCAGTACTACTATACGTGCTGGCATGTAACTTGAATCTTCACTAGCTACCAGGACTGCCAGTTGTCTGCAAGAGAAAAAAAATTAAAAACAAGTGCATATAAACATGTACTGATAAGTAGAATATTTATTCTTTCTTTATTTCTGACAGGGTAAAAAAAAAATGTTTTTAAATTTATACACAAATATTTATACCAACCTAATGACTACCCCCTTGTGCATGTAGATATTAATAAAATGAGAGCCTGTGCAACCATTGGATTCCCAGAATGTCTTGGGATTCTTGTCAGTTAACTTGTTAGCTCGGTGATGGTTAGAGGAGACTTCCACTTTCTCCCAACATTTATCCTCTTTGAGCTCCACACTGGAACCTGAGAAAAATGACACAAATAAACTCAGTCAAAAACGTATGTCAGAAATTTTTATTTCATTTCAACTTATAAATATGCTCACAACATGCTGCCGTTTCAGGTGCCCAATAGTCTATTAGGCTCAATAGTAGACCCCCCCCTCATTTTATAGCTATTTAACACAGTTATCAAATCAATAACATTACCTTTTTGTAAACAAATTTAAACTTATATTGACTTCAATTATATTTTGCTTCAATCATGTCCAATTTTTTGTGGTGTCATAATTCTCAAACCTTGGCACAAGTTGCGCAAGAACACATCAAAGAAAGGGATGTTAATGGGCTGATGGTTGCGTCGATGTTCCTCAATCTGGCCCAAAACCATCTAATTGAAAACAAAAAAAAATTTATCACATATGATTTCCTTTTTTGGCAACTATTTCTGATCATTGTGATTAATTTAGCTTACTCATCCTAGATCAGTATATACTAGGGTTGTCACAATTAACGTGATAACGTTAATCACTTTAAAATCATAATGGGATAGTTTTAAAATCACCCTTTATTTTAAAATTGTAAGCTATAGTTACTGTATCCAGGTTGTTAAGCACCTCTCAAGTTGTTTTTTTAGTTTTTTTGTGAGTAATTTAATATGAATTAAGTGAATACTTAAATGAAAATGCAAGAATTGGCCTCTTTTCATCGTTAAATACTCCATAGAAAATCCCAGCATTGCACAGATACTTGATAGTGGCCACATGTTGTTGAACTGTTTGAACATTATTAAAACGTTTAATTCGTGCCACATCTCACAATCTGTGACCCAATGTGAGATATTATTGGCAGTTAGCAGCACATAATACTAAGTTCATGATGCGACAACCTGGATAGCTGTAGATGGATGCTGTAACATTTAAAATAGATACTTTTTTTTATGGTATTTATTGCAGCAAATGAACATTATATTACATTTGCAGGCTCAATTGCAGAATAATAAATTACTAGTGTAGTTTATCTTCAAACAGTGGAAATACATGTGTGGAGCACTTAAGGTACTGAAAATGTACATTATTTATGTAAGTATCCATTTCCAGCTCTGTTGCAACTGAAAGCAATTAGTTGACAACCCTAGTATAGATAAAAAAATATTTAATAAACATTAATTCCAGGACTCTGTTAGGAATGACCTCAGACAATAAACAATTCCAACCTGTATACATCCAGCCAACACACTGGTGGTCATCTTCTTGTAAAGGCTGGCATACTTTTCACAATCGTTAATGAGGTCACGTAGCTCGGTGACGAGTAGCAAATTGGTGCTATGTTTGTCTAAAGCTTTTACAAGTGCATCCCTAGTGCCCAGACGACACATAACTACAGCGTAGTCTTTGTTCAGAGAAGCCAGTCGATATAGGAATCGGATAAACTGCTGCACGGCCTAGATGTTAAGGGAAAGATGTAGGAATATTAAAAGCAGAAGTTGACATAAGAAACAGGTTTTAGCAAATAAGTATGTATGTGGAGACAAACAGCTACCTCTCTGTCATTAATACAGGCAATCATGGACGAGAGGGAAGGTTCAATGCTCTCATGCCATGGTAGCAAATCCTCCTGATAATTGTCCAAGAACTTGTTCAGGATTCTGTTACCAAAAACAAAAAACAAAACCAGTGAGTCATTTCTATTATTTATTACTTTTTTCCTTCCTAAAACAGTTTTGTTGTGAGAATCCATGATATAAACGTCTGTTATATTTTGCCCTTTCACGTTGACAAGTTTTCACATGCAACCAATGAATCAAATTATCCAGTGAAGTCTCAAATCATGATATCAAAAATCAGCTTCACATCACATTGCATTGTGGGAATGAACCACTCTGTTTAGAAAGTACATGTAAAAAAATGTACTAAGGTTTGTTTTAGACAAAAGATGCTTCTTAGACGCTCAGGACATATACACACACTAAGCACAACCTTGAGAATATCAACTACTTGCCTGAGAATGGACAGCTGCACTGAGCGGTCGACTCTGTGCTGGTCCATGAGGCGTACCAGGTCCTGAAAAGTGTCTCTGCTATGCATCACTTCATTCCTCTCATCCTCCAACTGAGACGTTTCATCACACAGTAGTTGTTCCAGGGTCTGGATTACTTCCTTGGTTGTGGTCATTTCTTTCAGACCCACAACTAACATCTTCAGCTCTGTGTCTTTGAAGTCAAGCTCCTCCTTAGACTCTACAAGGGAAAAAAAAAACTCCTGTCAGAACAGGTTTTGTTCAAAACTTAATAGCACCTTAAATACCCAAACAACCACAACACCATTTCTAGTTATATTACCTTTTTTTTCCAGTTTGTGAACGTTGGAGATGTGCGTCAGGGCAATTATGGCCAGCATGCTTTCAGAGCTGTGACCAGAAAGGCACTTTCTGAGTACAGTGGTGATGTCACAGGCCACTAGTTGTTCTGCCAGGCTCTTGTGATTGGAGATCAGCATAATTATCACCAAAAGACCATTTCGTACAGACAGGCCCCCACTGGATAAAGCAGAGGGAAAAACAACAACATTAGATGATAAACCCAATAATTGCATGCTTTATTTTTTAATAGAATCAAGAAAAATAAAAGTTCTAAACATATTTCACATCACAAAAAGACATATTTGTCAGTGACATACAACAATGGCAAAATAAATGAAAGTTATATTCTCCCATTCATTTTGGAACCATATACACCTTTCCCAAAAACATTCTGAAGAGTCACACCAATATAGTCTTGTGGAGAGCTAAAGTAGCAATAACTTAATAACTATACAAAAACTTATCATTAATATTCAGTAGAAGAAACTTCTAGTCAGAAATAAGACTTGGTGCTTTAATGTACCAGAAACAAGTTTGCTAATACTGGTTAGTCACCTACCCAGGTGTGTTAAGCATGAGATCAATAGCAGATGGAATTGCTCCAAGTAGGCCCTTTGATCCTTCAGGTGTTGCTGAGCCAATGCTGGAAAAGATCTCCAGCATCATCTGAGTACCAGATTCAGAGAGGGGCATGCAGCTTCCCACACTGCGCATGTCATGCTTACTGGCACCAGTGATGACTTTTAAGGTCTGGGGGGAAAAATATGTTGTGGTCATCCGACTCACTTAGATAAATGTCTTCCATTAATATAACAAAGACTAAATTCGGGCTTTAGCAGGTAGATATACTATTAGGTGAGAAAGGTTTAGCTGGACTGTGAAAACTGATGCCTGATAGATGGATGTGAACTGATCCCTGAAATCACTTGAGCTATTTGGAAACATTCAGACTTGAACCCGTGTAGTGATTTTAATGTTGAACAATAAAAGGAGTATTGCTTGAAATACTCTATACATATAGTAAATTATATGTTTCAGTTTCTATCATCTATGCAGTCATCATCTACACTATTTTAATAACATTGTATTGCTTGTACTTTACAACTGTGTTTTGCTCTATTGTCTTACCATGGACTAGTCAGTCAGACATGGACAATTATCAATCAGCACAGCACAAAAGAGAGAGTGTACGACAGTATGTGGACATCACTGAGGGACTTACTGCTAGTGCGATCTGCTGCACTTGCGTACAAGTGGAGTATTCCTGCATGCATGACAAAATGGCTTTCACTCCTCCCTCTGTAGCAAAAGAAACCCGCCACTCATATTTGAGCATTAGGCTGCGGGTTAGAAGCAAGGCCATGATGGCATTTTGTTTTGGTTGGCTACCAATCATCTCAACCAGTATCTTTAAGACTTTGTCCCTAAGGAAATAAAAGACTGTGTGAGTGGTTAGCAAGCAGGTCAGTATTACTTAAAATTTCATTATTTTACACTCAGTATCTACTGTCAGACGTCAGAAGATGTATACGGGATTTAAAATTAAACAACTCAGTAATGTATAAAAATGAACCGTTTTGACTGTACAAGTAAATCCAGTAGGGTATCCTTAAGGAAAATACTTGACTACAAAAATGGACACAATTGGCATTTAAAAAATATATAAATAATTTAGTCTTCTGTCATGTACAACAATAAATAAATAAATAATTAAACTGTTGGTTTATTGTTTATTAACAATTTTGTTAGTCCCAATAGATTAATTAACTTTGTTGACTAAAATCATTATTCAAATTATCTGGCAGATATAAATGACAATTGCAAAATAAATTGATAAATATTAAAATAAAATAAACGGCAAAATGTTTATCAGATTTAAATACTGATTAGTTGATGACATCACGCGTGATTCCTACGTGAACTGTGAACATGTGGGTGTTAGGGTCATTAGAGTGAAGTGAGTAATAGTGCCAACCGAGTATTCTGACTGAACCAGCAGCAATCCACTCCACAAGTGGTGATATGGAGCATAACCGCATTGGTTTAAATGTATGTACAACTCCACTTTACAGAGGTCACAACAATCCTTAATTACATTAACTGTTAGTCAACAGCATGTTTTTTTTTTTTGCAGAAATTTACAATAAATTTAATCAAACAAACAATTATCTGTTTACATAGCGAGTTTGTGCTTTTTACATCTGCTAAAATTTTCAACCCATGCATTATGGTCAAACATGTCCTAGTTAGCCAAACTAAGCTCCAATTGATGTATTATATTTAAGGGTTGCTGTATACAAATTCATGATTTTTCATGATGCTTTAAACTTCCTAACAGATTTTTTAGGCCTGCGCATCAGTGGTTGGGAGGAGTTTTAGTTACCAAATGAAACCTAGGAGAAACATGCAGCTAAAATACATGTCAGAACTCCTGAGGTGGGTTCGTGAGAATGGATTGTAACCTATTTTAAATTAGATGCAATTACACATCAGGTTCACGTTTAAACGCTCTACCCAGTTATAGTCCTGATATTAATTAAACAAAGTCTAAACTGAAGTCATGAGCCTCACCGGATGCTCTGTGCTGAGTCTGATCTAAGAGTGCTGCGTTCCTGAGGTCCCTCTTCGTCCAGGACCTTGCAGATGAACTTCATGCCAGCAAGCAGCTGTCCAGAGTCAGAGTTATTCTTTTTCATTATGTCCACAACCTCTCCTATTTTCTCCAAGGCTGTCTTCTTACCTTGCACTTTCGGGTTATTAAACACTGAAGGACAGAGGTGACGACAAAAGAACATTTAAGATTTTTTCCAAACTGAAATCAATGTCATAGGCACAAAGATTAGCTGGATTATTGAATATACAGTTGACATTTAGTAGTTGTTTTTGCATAGATAAATACAATATGTGGTCAAAAGTTTGTACACACAGGACCATACACTATTTAATCATAACATTAAAACTACTGACAGATTAAATAAATACACACAGACTGTATCACAGTCACTCGCTCACTCATCGTCATTAATGCTTAATCCTCTATTCAGGGTCGCGGGGACCTGGAGCCTATCCCAGGAGACTTAGGGCACGAGGCGGGGTACACCCTGGACAGGGCGCCAATCCATCGCAGGGCACACCAACACACACACTCACACACTGTGGACAATTTGAGAACACCTACAGTATTAACCAAACCTACATGTCTTTGAACTGTGGGAGGAAACCAGAGTACCCGGAGGAAACTCACCAAGCACGGGGGGAAAATGCAAACTCCATGCACACAGAGACGGGAATCGAGCCTGTATCACAGTCATTACTTCATAAATGCGTCCAATGAAAAGTCAGTGTGTTGGAAACCTTCAGCTTTAAATCAGTGTTCGCAAGCCCAGCATCTGCTTTCAGTCAAAAAACACTGACTGGATGTTGTAAGGATTTTGAAGGGCAACCGTTAAAAAGGATAAAAGTCATGGCAAAGAAATATAAACTACTGATGGCTATTTTGGATATTTTTAAAGTGTGATTTTGTGGCTGGAGAAAATTCATATTCTTGCAAGTTTTTTTTGTACTTTAATTTGTACTTCATACCATTGCCACAGAAAACAGTTCACTGTGTTCAAGAAATGTCACAATTAAGGCAAGTCTGCGTAGTTCCAGTGTAAGGAAATCATAATGCTACAGCACATAATCTAAAACATTTGTGTGCTTCAAACTTTGTGGCAAGAATTTACACAAGGCCCACGTATATGAGTGTGATGGTCAGGTGTACACAAACTCTTCAGTGTAGAACCTACAACCCAAAATACCTTTTAGAAAGCTATCAGTCACACCATCGAAGGCAACACACCTTTCATCTTTTCCTCCAGATCTTCAGGATACTTGGTCTCATCTTCTGCTGGCAGCTCACTCTCTGTGTCACTGTTAAAGCTGGCATTATCTACAGGAATCTCTTTCTTGGGTTTCTTAGAGGCACAGCCGTTTATGGAGAAGGATGCAGCAGAGGTAGAAGCTTTAGGTGTAACTGATAAAGACGAACAGCCACCCTGTCCCCCAAGCCCTGTGGAGTTGAGGGAGCTGTCGGTGAACATTTCCTCATCCTCCAGACTGGCTCCGCCACGGCGCAAGTAGTGCTTGGTAAAGGCATGTGAACAGAGCAGGTCACCCAAACAGGAGGCCTGCAGGGTCTGTTTCAGGTAGTGCAGGATCTTACGGGCAACCTCGCTTGACACAGTCATCTGAATTAAAGTGGCCTCATCCAGCTCCACCATCTGACAAAAAAAGAAAGATAAAAATGAAAGATCTACTTAAAGACATTTCATAATTTATAAAAAATCAGGTAGACATTGAGAAAAAATAACTGTCTGAAGTCCATTCCCTATCATAACTTTGCACACAGGAATTAGAGAACTGTAACTACCTGCTCATCAAGATTCTGCCGAAGGATGTTGTTGATCTCCTGTTGCTGCTTTGGCTCCAGCTTCTTAATGAAGAAAAGCACTTCCCACCACTCAGCGCGAGTAAGGATGTCTGCATCATCCTGCATGCTGTCCGTCAGATACGGTAATGAGTACAAACCCCCAGGTGGCTTCAAGAAGAACATTTGACTCACTGTCACATGGGAAGAGGAAAGGTAACAGATCAAAAACATGAAAAATCAATAATTATATCAATTTTGTACATTCCAGTCAAGTCACTGTTAGTTTGCCTTCCTTAAATGTTACTGGGGGAAAAAGGCACCTCTCTTCAATTATACTGTTCCTACCTGCAGTAAGTTTAAGTGTCTCAGTTAGAGAAAAAGCCTTTTCCTGGGTTTCTTTCTCAGTTTGTCCACTGCTCCCATTACCCAGGATCTCAATCATGTGCCAGTGCACCCAGTATGTTCTGGAGATTGAGTTCCAGAATACCTACAACATAATCACAAAGTCTGTCACACACCTGACAGTGTTTAAGAAAGACACAAGGAAAGACGAACAATGTGTCTACCTGGACTGGTGGTGACCCGTCATTACTGTAGCGAAACTCTCCTTCATCACCGGCACTGACTTCCTCGTAGTCCTCCAGCATGCGAACATGCATGCCGCTCTTCAGAGTCTCCTGCACATACTCCACATAAGCCGAACGCGCAGAGAAGTCTGTACGGGTCCTAAAACCATTTGTCTTCTTCTTGGGTGGAGCAGGCGCTGGTGTTGCTGATGTCGTCATAACGGGAGAAGCAGAAAAACGTGGCTGGAAGATGGAACGCAGGGTGCGCCTATTTACCTCTGCCTCGGACTCCTCCTGTCCACCAGATGTTGTAGGGGACGCGATGGGGGGCTGGCGGTTACGGTCCCAGCCCATCACTCGTACCAACTCTGAGATGAGGTTTGCCATTGCCATGGTGAACTCAAACTCCCGCTGTAGCCGTGATTGCTCTGATTGATGAGCTGCTGTGGAAGAGGAGGGGCCAGGCTCCTGCCGCTCTGTGCTCAACTCCCCGCCTGTGGTGTTGAGCTTGTCCATTAATGAGGTCACACACAGATAGCGCTTCACCAGAGAAAACAGCAGTTTGCCTGGAATCTATACAGAATCACATCCAATATTAAAAGTGCGTGTTTTAAGGAAGGCAGACCATGTCATAAATGCTTGTACTTTCTTTTAGGGGGGAAAAAAAAAAAGGTTCTTCATAATCTATAAAAGCATTTGGTACGATCAAGTGTTTACTTTATCATTGTTAAACATTATTTTGTAGTCAATACTCCTTAAAAACTGAAATTAATTAAATGTATAAAAGGAAATTTTTGAATGTATTAATTAAATGTATAAAAGTCTTTTTGAAGTGACTATATAAAAAAAGTTACTTCAAAAAGGGACCAAAAAAAATAGGATGTCAAATGATGCAATATATTTTAATTTGATGTTGCAATATAGTGGGGAAAAAAGAAGCAAAGACACGCAGTGAGATTTTTACCTGTGGGAGGTGGATTCCCTCAAAAGAGATCCCATGCTCCTCTGAAGATGTGGTCTCGGCAAACAGCTCCAGTAGGGTGTAGCGGTTGTCAAAGTCCATGTGCTGCTCAATGCCATCCTGCTGGCTTAGGGACAACAGTACATAGGCACGACTTCCTGGAAGTGCAAAAAAGGACAAAAATTGAAAACAGTGTTGTGTTTGAAACCCATTGACCTTGAGTGATGATGTAGCATGTACCTGAACTCAAAATGTAACTACTGCTAGAATATTTTAAAAGGGAAAGTTCCTTATCTAACAAAGAGTGAACCCTTAAGTGAGTATAATTTTTCATGGCAATTAAATGCTGCAATAATTTTATTTAATTTTAATTAATTTTGTAATAATGTTATGATACATGTTCATGGTTTGATTGTTCTGCCACAGCTTTTTAGGTAATAAATAAATAAATAAATAATATCGATGGATTAAATGGATTACTAAACGTTGTGATCAGCGTATGAATGCGTGTTTACAGGAGTCTGACTGTAAGACTCACAGCTCTGACCCGTCTGGCCCGGCCTCTGTAAGACGTCTGAAGGTGTGGTGTGGTACCTGGGCTACCATTTGCTCCTGACACACATGAATGACACTTGGGCACTCCCAAGTCTCCCTGTCTCCGGTTCACCTGATGTCTTTACTTAGACCACATTTGTTTGGTGCTAACCACTGCATATCAGGAACATCTGCATTGTGAGAACAAGACCTGCCATTTGGGAAATGCACTAACCCAAGCTTCAAGCCATCACAATCTGGCCCTTGTTAAAGTCTCACCAGATCCTGACACCTTTACATTTTTCCTACTTCCAACCCAACTTCAAGACTGATCAGTTGCTGCTTAAAATACCACACCGTCACAAGGTTGTCAGCTGGAATGGTTTTCAGTTCACAGATGAGCCTTGACCAGAGTTAATGTGTGACATTTCTTGCATTCTTAACATGCTTTAGACCATCAGTTGTCTTGTGCAGAGGAAGGGTTGGTACAGAACCAACGGTTCCTGAATGTGTGGTTCCTACTGTGAAGCATGGAGGAGGAGGTGTGATAGTGTGGGGGTGCTTTATTGGTGACACTGTTAGTGACTTAGTCAAAACTGACAACACACTTAACCAGCATGGCTACCACAACATTTTGCAGTGACATACCATTCCATCTGGTTTGCACTTAGTTGGACTGTCATTTGTTGCCCAACAGGACAATAACCCCAAACACACCTCTAAGTTATGTAAGAGTCATTTGTCCAAGAAGGACACTGGCACACTGGTTATATTTTTGTGACCAAAGTAGTTGGGGTGAAGAGTCAAATCCTCACACAATTTATTATTATTTAATTTAATTTGATGATTACTCTGAATTATCATTTGTTATTTAATCCACCAATGTTGAACACAACCTCAAACTGTATAAGAAAAGCACAAACCATCCGTGTTTTTTTTCATAGGTTTTAAAAAGAGCGGTTTTAAAGCTCAGCTGTGGACTCTGAGGAAACCTCTTAATTTATAAAGGTTGGTTGAAACATGGCTACTTGCATTAGTTCCCATTTATTGCTAAAATATCTAACATTATTTATATGCTTACTCTATTTTTCATATGACTGACCTTTGTCATCCAAACCTTACATGTCTTCCTGAGTAACCTCCTACATTTCTTGTGGCAAGTTAAACTACACAGATTCGAGTTAGCTGGTTAGCTAGTTAGTGATGCTTAGTAGACAGCTACTGCAAACCAGGCCTCAAACATTTATTTCCATTTAAATGTGCTATATTTTAATATTGGGGTCTATGTGGATTGACTTACTTTAGGAACCCGCTAATAGCGGTCATATGAAGAACTACATTATTTTGGCACTTCTGCTATGAACTCATTTTCCAGAACTGCAGTTTGCACCTTGGACACAACACAAACTGTGGCAAGGGGCATGGTCGAGAGTCAGTTGTGAATTAGGCACAGCAGTTAAATCAGCAGGTAACAGGTGCACCCCCGTAGGATGTTCTCAAGGTTATTTATTTGTGTCCTTTATTTGTGTGAGAGAGAGGGAGAGAGAAAGAGAGAGAGTCAAGTGTATGAATGAGTGAGTGTGAAAAAAAGAAGAAGCTCTGAATCCATCATAAGCCTGATTTCTGCTTGCTCATTCCCACTGAACCTCAGCAGTGGTACACATACTCTGCTAATAACAATATGATAAACAAGCTGAGCTACATTTTTGTAAGTCATGAATGCACATGCATAGGCATACAAGGAAGACTGCACTAAAACACACTAATGTAAGCAGACACATCCTACATTTGCAGTTTGCCGTCTTTCAACATAAGGTAGAGACAGATCTGTATTACTGTTAAAAGAATTTACAAAGGCCTTAAAGAGTCTACAACCAGTTCACTGGTTTGTTTGTTCTTAAATACTCTCCACTCCGGCTCAATGTTTATACTGTTGGTGCTCCTTGTGGATAAACCTTTGCTTAATAAAGTCTGAGCAAACAGAATACTATTTAATCAGCTCCAAAGAGCAGCAGGTTTTACTCCATCTCAATCATAAAACTACTGATAAAATTCAGTTGAAGTTTCCTTATAAAAACCCTCCCTTCCTGATTCCACTTAACAATGCTACTTTATGAAAGAATTTTTGTGAATGAAACCTCCAGAAAGTGCAACCCATTTCAGCAGAACTGTGTCATGCTGAAAACCATTTCATTCTCTGATTAATTATCACCAAATCGAAAACAAAAACATTACTTCTAGCCACTAACATTACTTCTATCCAAACTTAAAACTATAAAAACACAATGTACAAATCATGATTCAATATGAGCTCTAGAAATCACCAACGCTAACCATAAAATAAAAAAGCTCTGTGACATGCACCCTCATCGCACCACTGAGCGATTTTTTATTAAATCATAAAACAAACGAAGAAAGCAATTGTAAAAAATCACTTAACTCAACTTTTCTTGAAAATAATCATCAAATGTAAAAAGGCACATTATGCTGCGGAGCCCATTTTTTCCACCAGAACCTGCATGCTAAGACAACTTAGCTAATGGCTGTTATTGAATAATTGCCAGGACCTTTCAAATACTTACAAATATGTGAGTATTCTCAAAACATCTGCCACAAACATTGAAAGCACACAATTTCACAGAATGTGTTTTAAGAAATTTAATTTCCTTCATTTTAGTGATGGGAGATCAAACCTGTCCCAGCATGACACTAGGTGCATTTATGTGGTCCCCAATATTTCATATATACAGTATATATACACACACACACATTTTGTTTCTAGAGCGGAAAAAGATTTAGCGGAAAAAGATTTAGATGGGCCAAGCTCATAGCTACTAAAACCCCGGATCCCATTGTAGAGCTGTCTACAATGGCACACATACGACAAGTGGATGAAATCCCGGATCAGACTGTGATGCATTAACAGCAACAGCATATGTGACAGGCAGGCGTAAGGGCTGCCGAAACATTGGAGCAGCATGAGGAGAGGCAGCGAGTTGACTGCACACTCCATTCACAGGTAATGGTAGCACGCAAACGTCAGGATCTGCCGTGGGAATAACTTGTAAGCTAGCAAAGCCGTGGGTAACCTCTAGTTAATAATAAGAATAATAGGGAAGTCGGCATAAAAAAAAATGCAGCATGTACACATCCAACGCACTCAGTTGGAATGGTAAGCTCAAAATTGGGCAAAACTACTCCCATTATATCACAGGCACATTAAACGCTTCTCATTTTGCACATATCCAAATATTAATTTACATTTTTTTAAATTCATATTATTATTCATATTATTATCATTAATAATAAATACTTACTTTACAATAAGATGTGCATGTAAATACTAGTGATGCTCCGATTGATCGGCCACCGATCATGATCGGCCGATATTGGCTAAAAATAGCTTGATCGGCGAACCC
>JAQMYL010000038.1:24358670-24390696 GCA_030014365.1 Clarias pachynema
TTATAAAATGTAATCAGTGTATTAAGAGGCTACATCCCATTAAGCTGATCTGATGTGTGTTGGTCTGCCTGATCCCTCTTTGTTTGGAATAATTTTAAGTTACTCTGCCTTATTTGGGAAAGATGGTCTACAGTAGCCTCAAGTTCTCATTTTCTAAAATAAACACTTGGTGGTTCTTCAAGATCTTAACTGTAGCCTATTTCTACAGTTTTCTTTTTTCAATATAGTTAATTTAGAGTTAGTTTCATTTCTACAAATGGTGCAAACTCTGCTAGATTACAGGATCTTTAGATCAGGATTTGCTAGATCTTGGTGATCGGTAATCGGCCGCAAAAATGCTGATCGGAGCATCTCTAGTAAATACACATCTTATTGGATCAGCATCCCTGTAAACAGTTAAGTTAGAATCTCTAATCAAAATGTTTAGTTAGAATCTCTAATCAAAATGTTTTCATTCAGATTAAAGACACATCGTCCATCGTCAATGCGAAGGTAGCTACTGTTCCTTTGCTCAATCAAGGTCCATAAAGACATGCAAGAACTTGAGTGGCCTGCCCACAGGCCTGACCTCAACCCCACTGAACACCGTTAGGACAAATTGGAAAGCTGCCTGTGCCACAGGCCTCCTCCCATGATGCCAGTGCACAACCTCACTACTGAATAATCTGAATAATCAAATAAGCTGAATAATCAAAATTCATGTGTGCTGTAAAATCTAGTGGTAATCCTTCCTGGAAGACGTTTCTACAACAGCAAGGAGTGGACCAATAGTGTGTTACATCATATGCTTTTTGAATTGACAACCATAGACATGATGGTCAGGTGTCCACATACTTTTGGCCATATTGTGCTGCTTGCTAGGCATTTAAATGGCTTTATGGGATAAAAATATAAAATGTAGGCAATACCTATTGTTCATTATCAATTGTCCATTATCTATTAATGCATATACATAGACCCAGGCAGGGCATTGATAATGAATATGTTGAGATTTTAGATGCACATATTATTTCATGTATAATAGAATGTAATATAATAGAGAACGTATTATTTCATATATATGATTATTTAGACTGGTGAGTGCAAACAGTACATTCACAGTGCTTACATACCTGCATCATGTGAGGCCAGAGCACGCAGCATCTTGCCAGCACTGCGGCGAGTCTGTCGCTCTTTGTTTCCCAGCAGCTCCATTAGCAGGTCTAGTGCCCCAGTCTCCTTGAAGACTCCAACCAACGAGCCAATGCTTGCATAAGCGCTCAGCACGTGAATGGTGTGTGTGAGGCTAATTGCAAAATCACTGTTTTTGGCCATCTGCTTCCGTGCTCGCTCGACGAGGTTTTTAACATCTTCCTTCATGTCGCAGAGATCTACCTCATCGAAGGTGACATCGGAGGCAAACTGACCACTGGGTCTCGCCTTCTCCTCCTGCAGGGGTCGCTTTCCCAGTAGCGTAGGGCAGTTGGCGTACACATCCTCAGTAGACATCCACATCAAGATATTCTCCGTTTTACTCTCTCCAGATGTGCAGCCACTAGAGCTTCCCACACCAGAGTTACCGCTACTGCTGCCACCACCCTCGTTACCACCACTGCCCGAACTGGAACCATCATCTACGGCCTGCAGGCTCCAACGGATCAGGTACTCCGTCTGGCCATCGTGGGTACGTCTCTGACGGATCAGCTCCTCTGGGTAAGCCTGCTGTTTCGGACCAAGCTGAACCAGCAGGTTCCCATTACGCCGCTCACCCACCATGACAGCTGACAATAAAAAATATATATATGTCATATCAGTGTGTGAAATAAATTGCTCAAAAAAAATACCACATACAAAAACATCCTGGTCCTGTTCTGGCAACTAGGCCGAGTAAAGTAAAAAATAAAAAAAATCCACTTTTTTTTTTAAAGCTATACTTTGACATAAATTTCAACTGTCAGCAAAAGTTCAGCAAATGAAACTGAAAAGGATGAATGAGATGGTGGCATGGTGGCTTAGAGGTTAGCACTGGCGCCTTGCACCTCCATGGTCGAGGGTTTGATTCCCACCGCCCGCTTGGGTCTGTGTGCAAGGAGTTTGCATGTTCTCCCCGTGCTTGGTGGGTTTCCTCCAGGTGCTCTGGTTTCCTCCGAGTGTTCCGGTTTCCTCCCACAGTCCAAAACACACAGATTAGACTAAGTGGCATTTGTAAATTGCCCATAGTGTGTAAATAAGCGTGTGTGGGCGCGCTGTGATGGACAAGCACCCCATCCAGGGTGTACCCCGCCTCATGCCCTATGTCTCCCTGCGACCCAGTATAAAGGATACAGCGCTATAGACAATAAATGAGTAAGAACGAATGAGAAGCAGGAATACTGAGGTAGAACTAAACGCAGATTAAACACGTGTGTTAATATGTCAAAGGAAAAATAAGCATAAAGAAATGAATTTAACCACTAACATTTAATAGAAGCTTTCAAAATTTTAGCAAACTAACTACTTCACCTTTTTTTAGACATTTTAAAACAGATAGACAGATAAATATATCGATAGATGAATAAATAAATAAATAAATAAATAAATAGAGAGTACGGTACTCTTAATGCCGAGATCTTAGCGAGCGACTCAACATTTGCTGTGAAGTTAACATTAATGTTTCGTGACTCATTTCATCCAGTTAAGGGTCAGGTGGCGAGTCCCTGGGTGTGAACACTAGCTGCCTGCAGTACGCTAATGAAACAGCACATTCTTTTCTCGTTAGTTCATGTTAAAAAGCCAGCAGTGAGCAACCCGGGGCCTTGTGTCAAACCCTGCTCTACCCACTTCCACGTCCAAGTGTCACTCGGTGCCAAGTTTCATTCTCGCTCAAGCAGGAGGAAACATATAAAATGTTTAACATATAATAAAAGTTCCTCACAGCGGCAATGATGTTCACATGCGTTCAGTAGATTGTTTAAAACTATTTAACTTAATTTCTCAGACTCACTTTCGCTGCTGACTCACGTCTATCCGACTCCTGAGCCACTCCCCCTCCTCAGTGCTAACACACAACCGCCTCTCCGGGCTGTCACAACTCAGCTCACTTTCTACTTCAAACAGTTATTAAAATTACATCTACAACCTTCCCTCATGGACGTTAGGAAAACACCCAATAAAAAAAGCGTTTTAATACTGAACTGAGTGGCGCGGGTTTTGGATAAGACTTGATAAAGCCCGAGCGATCGCTACCTGTTAATTAGCAGGCTAAGCTTGCAGCTAGCTAACTCGCGGTTACTAGCGAACTGTTACGGCGCGGCCCGAGCATTAGCTTAGCCGGAATGCTGCACAAAATAAAACATGTATTTATCGTTTACCTCCAGTGTTACACGACTTCCGCGGCTTCACTGCTTTCTCCCTCAGTCGATGGGATTTTCTTCTCCGTGATAAAGTATCGTTGCCCAGCCTGAATTCGTTTTCTTAACTTAGCTAGTTGTTTTACGAAAAGAAATCTTATTCACAATATTTCCAGCTACCCTTCTACGTGAAGACTTATGGGTCTGCCTTCCGGTCTAAGAGCGGAAGTGGAAAGTATTTTGAGGGCAGTCCTAGTGGCTGAAGAGAAACACGAAGCTTACCTCCTTAAACGTGTAATAGTAAACTTCACAGTTTTAATATATTTTGTATTAGAATTTTAACATCAATACATATTTGGTTAACCAATATAACCCTTTTTTAGATTTAAAACTTAAATTTTTGCATCGAGTCTTTAAAAGTCCTCTATCGTCACACAAAGGGTGGTTCGAGTCAAACCGGAACTTTTGATTGTGATTTTGATATCTATTCCCATTCTACAGAACACAATTACCAGAGTAAAAACACCTTTTTTTTCTCTATATATCATTCTACCTACACTAGTTTCACTAGTGCTTGCATACCATTAAGGGATAAAGTTTCCTCAGTTTGCCATAGCCACAATGCTCTGCCTACTTCTTGTCTGAAATACTGGCCTCCAAGGAACTCCTTTAATGGCCCAAATATGTGGAACTCGCTTGCAGAGAGATCAGGACTGTACAGGAGATGTTCCTGTAACATGCAAGTGGTGTTCATGAATGAATGAATACAGTTACTGCAAGAATGATGTGGCTCTTTCACAAGATAGCTCTCGATTTTCGAGGATCACATTTCAATCACTGAATGTTCTCAGGAACTACTGTCGTGCCCCCCCATCCCAGGATTGTCATTCACAGACATATGGCCTTCTTAAAAACGTTCACACCATTCAAATGTTTTAATGAAGCTAAAAGTCTCACCATATCCTGTTCGAAGTCTACCTCCTAATTCGTGGTCAGCTTTTCCTGGTATAAGTTATTAATATTATATTATAAATATAATGGAAAATGTCCCACCACAAGCAGATAAATGCAGCGTTCAACTCGAGGTTGCAACTACTGTACCAGTAATTCTCCACCTTCATCCAGTGGACTTGAAATTCCTAAGTCATTACCATGCAGCAGTCAACTTCTGTCTCCTTCCCTAATTGTGATATCAAACCATCGTGGCTGCGCACAGTATCAGAAGTAAACTTCTGTCTTTTAGACAAGTCATGCTGTATTTATAAGTCTATGATTTAGATCAGGACTAAGTCCGGACCGCATGACAAGTCAATCGGGACCCAGACCACATCTCAAATTAGCAAGACAATAATACAAATAATACAATGGAGGTTTCCTACCTTAAAATTAAAACGCGTTATACTCATTAATAAGTTGTTAGCTTTGTAGTCTATTTGAAGATTGATTCGGCGATTAATACTTAAACATTATAGTTTCCCTCTTGTTAGCTGCTCAATGTTATAGTTTCCCTGTTGTCATGACAACGGAAACGGAAACGCAAGATATGCAAAGAAAAGTCAGTGTCTCCGTCTGACGACCTCACCGTTTCTGTGCCAAGGTTTAGGCAATTAATTGAAGTCAGACAGCGCTTTTTCCGACTAGGCTGCTGTATAGTTTGACTGTCTTTGGGGGCGTCTGCTTGTCGCGTCTTTGCGTGTTTTGTTACGGTATTTCCAGTGGAGAAGTACAACAAACGCGCTCACAATAGTGAGGCGCGACGCTCCCGCGCTTTCCGTGCGCGTCCACGCAAGTTTTCTTCCGAGATCACACTTCAGACATGTGTAGGTTGAAAATTATTTAATTACGAAACATCTTTCAAATTCCTACTTGCAAAGCAAGGTGAACACACATCAATACCCTGTTATGTAAATAGTAGCCCAATACTGGTGATGGCATCTTGACATGCCATGTATCTTTTTTCACAGCATATTTTCAACTTATGTGGTCTTGCATGCTAACATTTTTACCTGCCTCTTGACAGTACCTCCAGAACGTAACCTTGTCTGTTTGGTTGATTCTTACATAATAAGTATGAGACATTTCTTAAACTTATAAGGTATTTTGGACATTCACTTAGGTCTTAAGTATGTGTGTACTTACAAAAAAAAACCTAAGAGAAAGACCATCCCCTCCTTTCTTTTGTCTTTGAATTTGTGTTTTTCTTTGTATAAACATAGTTTTCAGATTTCCAGTTTCTGATGTTTTTGTCTATCCCATAAAAAAAAAATAGTATGTTGCCTAAGACCATATTCTGGCTCAGGGCTCAGCTCCATCCATGAGTTGCCATTTTTACTTGTCTACAACAGGCGGTAGAGAACACAGCATGTCTCAGCTAAATAGAAATCACAGTCAGCACATAAAAGTGCACCAAACACTCTTTTTACTTTCAATCTCAGAGGGAGTAAAGAAACTATGTTTAGACATGTTTGTTAGTCTTTCAGCTGCTCCCATTAATGGGTCACCAAAGCGGACCATCCGATTCGCACAGAATTTGGCACATGTTTTCACACCAAATGCCCCTCCTGACCTGACTGTATCCGGTGGTTGGAGTTTAGGCATTGAGTGGGAATTGAATCCAGGCCTCCTGCATAGCAGGTGAGAAACCTACCACTGAGCCACCAATGTCCTAAACTGTGGATAAATCATCACCTATTTGATTCACTCTCTCTCTTTATTCTCAATCATTCTCTATAGTGCTCATGTGTCACAGGGGGCCTGGAGCCTATCCTAAGAGACTTGGGTCACAACTCCATTGCAGGGCACAAGCACGCACACCCTCACTCACTATGGGGATTTTGGAAACAACAATTAGCATAATCTGCATGCCTTTGGACAGTACCCAGATGAACATGCAAACTCCACTCAAATGGCGCTTTTCCACTGCATAGTACGGCACGACACGGTTTAGTTCAGCTCACACAAAAGACCTGAGGCGGAATCAGAGACTCTGAGACTCTGGAGGTGATTTTATCTAATTGAGTTAAATTAAATTTTATTTGTACAGTGCTTTGAACAATGGAAATTTTTGCAAAGGAGTTTTAAAGGAATAAAACAAATCTGTATAAAAATAAAAACATTTATCCCTAATGAGCAAGTATAACATGGGGAGGAAACCTTGAGAGGAACCATAGGGAACCCATCCTCATCTGGGTGAAAGCAGATAACACAACCATAAATAAACCCCTTCTGTAACTGTGTGCTCTGAGGGCGAAAGTGAAATTGAATTAGACGAAATTAATTTGAGGTAGTATAAAGTCCACTTATTTGCCATATTGAGATTTACTCACACAAGGCTGTAGCATCACATGAGAATCAAACTTGCGATCTCCACACATGATAAAGGCAAGTACGTCACCGCTGCATTAGTGCTGTACTGTCACATGTATTCCTGTGCTCTTGTACCAGGCAGGCAGATATATGAGCTGGGAGAGTCTATCAAAGGATTGAAGATCACTGCTTGTCTTTTATTTATTTATTTATTGGTTTGTCTGTGTGTGTGAGAGATGGTTGCCACTGGTGACTGGTCTGGATAAAATCTTGTCGCAAAATAAAAACATTGGAGACCATTTTATCTGTCATCTGGAGCCATGCTTGTGTTATTTTAGATGTATAATGTTACAATTTCTAAACTCTTCATAATTATTTAATCTGGTAAAGAAAAAAACATCTAAAATCTATTTCTGTAGTAGCCTTCTGTAGTGTCGTTTAGTCCCAGATTGAAAATGCCAGTGTGAACACTAAGCGAACCAGGACAAAACTAATGCTTTGGTCCGAATCAAGAGAACTGAACTACAAGCATTAACTTACCCCTGCTCTTGTTTCTCCTTCATAGTCCCGGTTCTGTCTTTTTTATGGTAATTAAAGGCAATCTACCCTTGTATTATCTGCATTGCTCATGCATATCAGAGAACGGAGCACATACAATGAAAGTAGCAGAGAAGTGTCTTCTGCTTAAGCTAGTCTGTTAGCAGATTGACTAAATGAAGGAGATTCTGGGGGAACTCCACGAATGGAAGTTAGAGAATCAGAGTTGGGTAGATCATTTCCTGGTGGGTCTCTCCCAGGACCTTTACCCAGCGTGTTGCCAGAGCAATGCAGCAGAACACTGATGACGACTGTCCAGTGCTACCCTGTTAAGAGGGTGAAGGGGTGACCTCCCCTGCTGAGCTCTCCAGCAGCATCCATACCAGAGAGTGAAAGAGACAATATTGCTCTGCCTCCTTGCTCTGACAGGAGCACATCTTCCCTCCTGCGTAGTGGTGCTCTCTGCTCCTTCCAATCATAGCAAGAAGAATTTGTTTTGTTTTCATGATGGTAATGACAATCTGCACTTCCATCCATCTGTGCTCTTCATTCCTGACAGAAGGCAACACCTACAAATAGAGGCAGAGAAGTGTCTTCTGCTTAAACTGATCTGCGAGAATACTGATGAAATGAAAGTGATTCTGTGGGAAGACCATGAGTAGAAGTTGTAATATCAAAGGTGGGTGAATCATCTCTTAGCGGGGTGCCCATGAATTAATTTGGAGGGAATGTGTCACTGGAGTGACCATGCTAAACACTAATGGTATTGATACATTTGGAGAATTTTTACTGCTACTGATAATTGATTGAATTAACAAATATGCTATGAACAAATTGAATTGTAAACACAGTTTAAAACTGTGTTATTGCATTTCATTTATAAATGAAAAATAATAATTCACTTTTAGTTACCATTTTATTTTATTCACGGTCATGGAGGGTCTGAAGTCTATCCTGGTAACGCTGTGTGACAGATTGGAAGGGTTGCCAGTTTATCACAGGGCTTTATGCACACACACACACACACACACACACACTTGGGGAAAATGTAATGTAGCCACTCCACCCTCTATTAGCATGTTTATGGACAGGGCTGAAACTGGAGATCCACAAGGAAACCCAAGTGAGCAAAAGGAGAACATGCAAAGAAACTTCACACAGAAAGTAACCAGAGCTCAGGATCAAACCCAGGGTGTTGGATGTGTGCGTCAGTAACACTACCCTCTGCACCACCAAGGTCTGACCTTACTTAAAATTGTAGAATCATTATTTCTTTTCATTTTTTGTTTGGATATCTGTTTTGCAAATGGAAAGATAAAGAAGACAAGGTGTTACGTTTACTGTGTGGGAGATATTCTCCTTTATGTCCAAGTTCTTTCTACCCAGGAAAGATCACTAGGTGGCAGTATTACATCAGTTTAGGCGATAACAAACAAATCAAGGTTTATGGGAAATCTGATAGCCAAATTGATCAAATTAACCACTGCGTTTAAACCATCATTTTTCTCAAACATCAAAGTTTATTTTTGACGAGTTATACTTTGTGTTACACAGGTTAAAATGATACGCACAGATGACAGATGACACAGGCTTAATTAGGTTTAAATTGGCTGCAGTTTTTGAAATGTGACATACGGAGCAGGTTGTACAGGATGTCCCGGAACGGATTGGTCTTTAGGACCAAGAGGAACACGAGTGCACTCTCTCTCTCTCTCTCTCTCTCTCTCTCACACACACAGGCAGACACACACTGTATATATGTGTGTGAGAATACTGTACATATGTATATATATACTCAAAGGCACACACATACACAGAGGCAGCCAAAAAATGTATACACACTTCACTAAAAGAAAAACTGGTATAAATATTGTGATACTATATTTATTGCTTAACGTTATATATCGATGTATGATAATATTAGGACAATAATATGATAACATTATTAATATTGTATTAATATAACATACATCATACATGCCTTTTTCCTTTACTGAATTGTATATGCATTTTTGGCTGACTCTGAATGTGTGTGTGTGCGTGTGTTTAAATATATACACATATGTATACTCACACTCGCATACAGTGTGTGAATGTTTGTGCGTGTGTGTTTGTCGGTGTTTGTCCTAGGTGTAGGGGCTGTGTGCTATATACGTTCAGGACACATACACACACACACATACACACACGCATATGTGTGTATATATATATATGCGTGTATAGTACACACATTCAGGACCCGCGCGCGCGCGCACGCACGCACACAGCCCCTACACCTTGTATGAAACGTGCTTGAAATGCAGGAGAGTGTGTGTAATACGTTGAAGAAGAAAAAAACAAGTGTCACCACGCAGCATCGTCTCCACACCGCTTCCACACGAAAGGCGCGTCCACTCCATCTGCCTGTTTTTCTTTTCGTTCCATTTCACAAATATTACACTTTGGATTGAGGTTTTGGTTTAACCTTCTGTACAATTGTACACACACACACACACACACCAGGACGGACATAACGACACAGAAATCAGCGAGTGTTTTGAATGTCGAATGGCACGCGCTCGGCTCGGAAGGTAAGCGCTTGCTTTACCAGGCTGATCACGAACTTGTACAGCAAATGAATGATTGCACCAGGATGCTGCCGATGCGTTACAGCCTCCTGAGAGCCAGGTCGATTTTATTTACGTGTTCCGGAAGGTTAGAGACAAGAGCTTTAGGTATGAATTTTGAATTTATAGCTTTGGCAATTTTATGCATAACTGAAGACTGTCCAGGCGGATGGTCAGGTCAGATACCTATTACTAATGCTATTTTAGATCTTTTTTGTCTTTCGTGCTGGAAGGTTATAGTGCAGTCCCATGGACAGCTCTCACTGCATCCCCGAAACCCCTAACAGTCTGAACGCAAATACTTCACAAAAACACTAGACATCGCCTAAATGCACTGCCTCCTGGTTGCATGCCTTCTTTTTGTAATGAATCATTTGGTGCAACTACGAATCTACCTACTAGCCTTTTCATATGACAGGCTATAAGTGATATACAGTTGTGATTAAAAGACTTAAAAACTTTATATTCAAAAGTATTGTTACCATTGGTATTTTTATTAACCTTTTCTAGTCTCAGCTGATTATTTAGTTACTCGTTGTAATATGATTACATTATTCCATAACTATACTTATTAAAAAAAAAAAAAAACAATCTGTGATCTTTTGCTTTCCATCAAGGTTTTACAGTATTTAGGACCCTTTTCTGCTTTTCTGTTGAACAACATAGACTATAACCTTTTACAATTTCCCCCAGAGGGATGAGTAAAATAAAAGACTGTTTTTTATTTTTTTTTATTCTAAGCATGTATAGTGTTACTAAACAGAAAAAGTATTGTAATTACATAAGCATGCACAGTGACTCTAGACTCACCAGTGGGTATTTGAAATTTAAAAGGTTAAGTAGGCACTATGGTGTCAGATAATACCGTGTAATGAATTATATTAATCGTTGTCAACATCAGTAGGTCAAGCATCAGCATTTGTATTACTAGTGATGATGTTACAGAGATATCAGATCATATTAAAACACTACAATGTCTTTTGAGGTCAGAGAATAAACTGAAAGAGAGGTAAAGCTAATATTTGATGAGAGTGGTATTTGAACTCGCAGCCAACAACCATATCAACAGAGGAATAGGTTTTTGTATTAACATGAGAAACTCTGGATACAATCAAAGCTGATGAAGAGCAGACCACGACATCTGACATAACCCAGTGATTAGATAAAGTAATGCAGGTTTAATATTTACTTAATTAACTTCTAATTCATTTACTTAAATAAAATTATACTTAATTAAGCTAAATTAGATGTTCATGTTTTTCACAAGCTCTCTTTCACAAGGTTGTGGGCATTTATTAATTAATAAATATTTAAATTTTGCTATAAAATCTTAGTTACAAATTACATTTGGTCACTTGAGTATATTTACTTTTTTAAACATGTGTATGAATCTGTACTTTATACCAAAGAAATCAAATATTGGGGTCCACGCACTGAATAAGTTCAGAACTTATTACAATGGAACCTCGGATTGCGAGTAACGCGGTTTGCGAGTGTCCTGCAAGACGAGCAAAGAGTTTAAATAAATTTTGACTTGAAAAACGAACAAGTCTTGGTTTACGAGTACCGAGTATCATGTAGCACGCATGCGCTTCTTGTTTTGACGGCAGGCGTCACATGATCACAACTGAGCCAATGGTTTTTCTCTCTCTTGCGTTGCGGAATTGTGGGTAATCGTCTCCCCTGCTCTTAGTGCGCGTCTCTCACTGGTATAATCAACATCCGTGCGCACGTGTACTATTTACTATAACACTGTGAGCACGTGTGTGCGCGTAAAACATTGGAAAGATCATTTTATTTTTTATTTATATGCGTCTGTGTAAATTTGTCAGCATTTATTTTTACTTTTTTTAAAGGTAAAATGCAGTTAAATTTGTATTTTTTTACTTTATATTTTATTTCCATTATTTCTTATGGGGAAATTCACTTTGATTTACGAGTGTTTTAACATACAAGCCCGCTTCCGGAACGAATTATGTTCGTAATCCAAGGTTCCACTGTGTTACCATTTGGCAATATGAGCACCAAAGTGGGATTCAGAAGTTTCATTGACCCATCCTTATGATCTGCCATTAAACACACTGGTATGCTTCAACTGGGAGATAATATGAGGATTCCATCTATTTTTAAATAGCTCTAAGGAATTGGTTAGGAATTTGAGATGACATGTTTACAATGAACTAGAAGGAAAATTGCGTATATGGAGTGCAGTACAACTGGAGAACTCTCTGTTAACATGGATAGATGTTGTGCTTGTCGGACTTAGTAGAAAAGTGTCTCTACATTCCCTGGAACAAGGCCACACTGATGTAGATTATTATGTGGCAAAAAGAGAAGAATCAATGACACAAGATGTATAAGAGAATTTGTATAACTGAAGGGTTGGACCACTCGTTTTAGAAGCACTTCAATTCAAATAAATACTGTAGGTATAAGTGCCATCATACACTATTATTTACAAAATAGATTATACTGTATAGAAAACCACACATCAGAATCCATTTTTGCATTTTAGTGTCTTTGGAATGAGTAATATAAATAAAATATAGAAATAACAAAAGATAATTTCTGTGAATTTGGGCACCATTATAACAGACTTGCTTTTTGATGTGAAGTCACATAGAAGTATGAACATATTAATCATGCCTCAACCTGATTAAAACTTACTTACAGAATATAGGCACAGCTTCTTAAATTCCTGAAAACACCATTATAACTAAGACAATATATTATTTATGTAAAACAATCTTTTGTCAATCTTGGGACCTTTTTATGTATTCCTTTTGTATCTTATAAAGAAGGCCCCAGGTTGATGCATGATCAATATTTTCATACTGTTATATGACTTCACATCAGTGCAAATGTTAATAAATCTGTTATAATGACACCCAAATTCACAGAAATTATTTTATTTTATTTCTATATTTTATTTATATTACTCATATAAAACCACTCAAATGCAAAAATTGATGTAAAAGTGGATGTATAGAGCAATCATATTTATAGAATATCCATATGCACATTCTTAAGCCCTAAAATATTGATTTGTATGTCACATTTTAACACACAAACATGTTTTATAATTTAAGAGGATATTTGACTTTTCTTACATTTTTACAAATGAGGCTCTAAGGCTGGCGGTAGCCTTGTGATTAAGTGAAAAGCTTGAAAAAACTGAAAAGACTTCTGACTTTGTCATTTGGTGGCTATACATGTAATATTTCTTAGCAATTTAATGTATTGTAAATTTTAAATGAAAAGCTATAATTCTAAAACATTATTGACCCTGTTTCTTGTGGTTCTATATAGGAAAGAACAGGGCAATGCTTCCACCTTATGTTTTCACTTAGGGATCACTCATGAGGCAAACTAGTCCCTGGACAAGGACCATCTTCACGATCAGCGCTCACTAGGCCAGAATGGAAACAGACCTCAGAACTACCCCCAGAGCAGAAGAGGAGAAAGATCCTCCTGCTCAGAGGAAGTTATCAACAGCAAGTGTTGGTGGTGACCTGGGGCCTGATTGCTGCAAATGCAACGGTCTGATCAACACCCGAAGTGTTATGGTAGAAACCAAGGAAGGAAGGGTGTCAGTGTACTTGGCCCAACAGTGTCAGGGCCACATGGTGGTCAATTATTCCCCTGAGCATACGGGTCAGGACAGAAACGGGACACGAATAAGTGGGCACCATCCACAACTGCTCAACCCCAGTGCCTTGCCACAGGCTCTGGACCCTTTTTATAAGCCCAACCTCATCCTCTACCCAGAAGGAGTTCTGAGAGTTTGGGGGGAAGGAAGCGAGTGCTGTGAGACCACGTTTATCGAGGACATTGCTCCTGCTAACTCCGCTGCTACAGTTACTAAAGATGGGCTCATGCTCACTGACAACAAATTTTTGGATTTATCTATGGAGGATACCAAGATTCATACACTGTCCTACAATGTGGATGATGACGAGGAGTTCCAAGAATTGGAGGTAGGATTTGGAAAACCAATACAGATAACAAACATTAGTATACACATATAGACACAATTATAAACATAAAAAAATGGAGCGATAGCTTACAGTTTCTTGGTGAAGGCAGACTGTTAGTTGAATAGATTTAAAACATATATTGGCAATACCTGGAAGTGAATGAGAGTTAATTGATAAGACCAGTAGATTGTAATTTGTCACCATTTCATTCTCGCCCCCTGTCTTTATTTATCAGGAGCAGGTTTCTTGAACTCTGTCGACATGCCTGTGTGTGTGTGTAAGAGAGGGGAGGGATCTGAGTGTAGAGGCAGTCTGCACAGCCAGTTTCCTGCTGTTTCCAACCTGTCTAGGCCACCTGTTCTGAAACTGCTGCACATTCTGCAGATCTCTGTGTGATGACAGTAATGCTTTGGAGTTGAAGGAGACATGCAGATGTGCTGCGGTGTACCCATGCTGTGATCTATTCAGTCATCAAATAACCTCTAAAGAACCTTGAGCTGATGTTCAAAAGAGCATCACATGCATAATCTGTTGGTATTCACACTGACATTTAATTCTCACGTGCAGTGTTTTGTCTGTTGCCTTTAAAGGTTTGGCAGGTGCAAAACTACTATTAACAGCAGACAGGGCTTTATTTTTTACTTCAGAATGCTGTTATACATTATGCGTAATGTACCATAGCTTATGTCTTAAACAGAAGTGAAAGTGTATAAACAAAGCAGAATAAATGTCCATTTTTATACAGTACTATATTTAACTTAGGATAGTTTATTCATTCTTATAAAATGTGCCAGTAAAGTGGATGCAGAGATTTACAGGCAGGGGAAATTCCAGGAGTAGTTCAGGTGATCAGTAACAGGCATAAACTCTGCAAAAAAAAAAAAAACAATCCTCTGCAATTAGGCAAATCAAGATCATACATGAAACAGTCATCGGGCAATATCAGGACTGGTAAAGAACCGGAATAAATTAAAGTGTATACATTGCAGTGCATGTGTTCAAAGCCTTTATAATGTGTGTAACACAGGTCATGTGTGTGTGAGTTTGATCTTGTGTACTCTTGGAGACCTCTGCATCCATGTTTGTAGGTTGAGACGTAGGGTCTACATTCACCTCCACTATAGACCTGACAAAAAATTTGAAAACACAATATCACTGAATTATTTTGTAGCGCCTGATGTAAAATTTGTATTCAAAAGCATATATCAGAAGGCATATATTTTTTACTGCAAGACTTTCAATGGAAATTAGTTAACATTGGTTTAAAGTACTTCATTTGTATAATTTATTGATATCAGTTTAAAGAGCATCATTCTGTTGTCTTTACATTATAATGGCTTAATTTCCAAATGTGTTAATTGACCTGGTGTACATTTACTGCTGTTATCCTGTTATTAGGAACCTACCTACCAGTGCAATACTAAAAGGTTAATATGTTTTCCTTCCTACTGCTGTCCACCAATGCAGAATATATTTCCAATACTTAAACCTTAATTAGATTATAGATGAAGAAATAATCGAGAGACTGTTGGGTATTTTTTTTATTAACAATTGATAGCAATCCATTACATAAGCCACACAAATTGTGTCCATATAATTTTAGAGCACTGTACTGTATATGGAATAATTCCATCTGTATGTACAGACCAATAAATTAGGTTCAAATAAATTATATGCAATGCCTATGAAAATTGGATTACGTGATTGCATATGTATACATTCCAATATTGAACCTTTTATGTCTCATGAATGCATATGAATACATAATTCACCCTCGTCTCATTTTAAATTAATGAGTCTCAAAATGACCAAGATGAAAATCTCATTATACTGTCCAGTAAAAATACTGCATTATTTTCATCACTATTTGAGAGTCTTGAATGATTTACAGTATGTAATTGACTACTCATCAATTTAATGGACCAAGTGCTCCTGATTGCAACTCTAAACAGATTGCATGTAGGGGGGGTCGATATAGAATTGGAACGGGTAGAGCTTACTCTCAGGTCTGAAACTTCCTTATGTTCTTTCAAATATTATAAGAATTTGGTAGAGTTTTATTATTTTTTTATTAGAAAAATGTAAATTTGAAGTTCATTTTGGCATCCAGTACTGTTCATGGCATGTAGCCTTACTTCTAGAGTTACTGCAAAATGAGTACTCTGAATAAGTCTTATCCCACTATTACCTGAGAATTATGCAATAATCGCATGAGGGAGAGTGCTGTTGTGCTCAATATCAGCATGCCTGTGATGCGTTCATAGGCACAAGGCTGCAGGCTCGTATACTATATATAAAATCTCTTTATTTAGGGTTTGGACTGAGTATTGATCTGACATTTAGCGACCAACACCAACAGTTCAAATAACAGGTGAAACTAGTTAAATTCTTACCAATACTATACAGTCAAAAGGTGAGGGGAATAAACCATGAAGGTGGTGGACAGTCTTCTAAATCTCCCAAGTGTTTCTTTATATTTCCACTTAATCTTAACAGATGATTTCCAGGGTTGAATCGTAAACAGCATAAAATGGAAAGCTAGTGGGCTGTACAATCCCTTATTCCACACACCAAGTAGTGCCCTTAATCAGGGGGTAGAGAGGGAGTTAATAGTTAAATGTCCCAGATATAGATAAATGTCCCAGTGTTATACTCTGTATCAGCACCCATGGAATGCTTTTCGTACAATCAGAAGTTGGAGCTAACTATTGCATAATCTAATTTAAAGTATAAAAAAATTTTTTTTTTTAAACAGGCTGTCCAATGGCAAAAAAAAATCTCCTTTAAGTATACTATTTTTGCATTCTATTTTATATTTATTTAGATAAATTAATGTAAATGTACATGTAAATATTATATGGGTAAAGTAAAAAAAAAAAAAGGCATCAAAAGAAATTGTGAGTGGAAAAAAAACTTGTGTTAATTAACTAATTGACACCTATTGTATGGTTTGTGGCAGCTTTATGTAAGCTCCAAAGCTGAAGGTGAACCGGTGTAGATTGTAAATGGTGGCAGGAAAGCGCCAAGAAGGTTCTGAACTACTTCCATCAACCATGGGCCATTTAACATTTCACTTTTGTCTCATAAAATATGTCTCGTATACTGTATATAAAATCTCTTTATTTAGGGTTTGGACTGAGCATTGATACTATTTTTGCAGATGCAACAGTGTTTTTTAAAATATATCTAACGTAAGTGTAAGGTTTTATACACATCTGTTCTGATAAAACGAAATAGAAATTCAGCTGTTACTGCTTGCATTTGATTTCTTACTCACTGATACATTTTGCTGTGTTTATGTGGAGGCTGGTGTAAAATCCCCCACACTGTTGCTTGTCTTCATTGTCTCTTCCTCTGCAACATGTTTCCATAACATTCCAAAGATTACGTTGCCATGGCACGTACAGACTGGCTTTGAATTAAACAGCGTTGTATAATTGAGAGAGGAGAGAGCAAGGGAGAGGGGAGAGAGAGACAGCGAGAGAATCATTGTCCACTATGTCCCCATCTGTGAACATATGCAAAAGGCCAACTTACAAAAGGTACAAATTAGTGGCAAGGAAAGCATGAGGTGCAAGCTGTTTCAGCCTAGACATATAAATACTAAGGTGAAAGCAATGTCAGCCATCTGGAGTTCACAGATAAATAACATATACAGTACAAACTCTCTCATAAGAATGGCTCAAAAACAGTTTGAGGCCTTTAACTGTGCACAGACCTACAGTGTGCATTGTAGGTCTACAGGTAGCCAAGTCTTATAAAATAATAGTTAGCATGTATTAGATCAATGCTTGGCTCCATAATCTTCTAGTACACAACCTCTCTAGATTCAATCATTCACCCCCACAGGATACTCTTTTACAGCCATGTAAATCACATTGTGTTCTACCTGTCTTTCTTGTGGGCAATGCAATGATCTCAACAAGAATTTCATCTTGTCTCATCAACACAGCAGCCTTTGGAAAACAATGCCCTTTAACTCATCCTCTCTAAAAGAGAGCTTCTTGTTGTCTTGGCTGGCCTTCAATCATACATTCATGCAGCTGATGGTTCACAGATCAAAATGCAGTTGACTGACTGGTCTTTCATGTAATAACTCACACTGGATATTGCAGAATCTCTTGTAGTCTTTAACAACGGTATTATGGCCAATTATGAACATTATGCTTGAATCACGCTTGCCTTATGTGAAAGTTGCTTAGGAAAAGTGTAAATGATTAGAGGGATGTAACATTAGAATCATTCATAAATGTCTTCAACTCTGCAACTAAGGCATGATTAAATGTTTGATCAATGACAGTCAATATTATATGACCTTCAAAAGTAGATTATGCTTTATTAAAAAATTTATGCTTTAATGCGAGTCATAAATGCTCTCAGGTTATTTGAACAATTATTCTATTGTTTGGGAGAAGCAATATGGCAAATTTAAATATGATGTGCTTTAAGGAGTAATACTGTAAAACTCCTTCTGTATCATAGTTGAATAAACAGTTACAGTGAGTATAATAAAGAATACCCTCCCTTTAAAATAATCATATTTTGTTGCTTCATTGCAGCCTGAAATGAAGACAGACACAGTTTTTTGTTGGTTCTATCCAGCTGTATTTACTCAGTGAAAAAATTATTTAAAACAGAATCACTGATTTGGAAGCTGGACCAATTTAGTCCTTGGTAGTGCAACTGAAGCAAACAATCAATCAACTATACTGTAGGTGGCAAGGCACTGTCATAAGATCTCCGGGATAAAGTCATGATGAATACAAAAAAATTCACTGCCTAAAAGAACTGTGAAGTCTATTATTAAAAGTGGAAGGTATTTGGTACAACACAGACCCTCCCTGGATCAGGATGTAATTACAAACCGGATGAAAGATCCAAGTGGAAACTGGTCAGAGATGCTATCAGGAGGCCTACAACAACTCTGAAGCAGTTGCAGGAATTTAGGATAAATTGTACTCATTGTGTACATATGACTATTCACTCACTCATTGTCTATACAGCTTTATCCTGTATTCAGGGTCGCAGGGCGCCTGGAGCCTATCCTAGGAGACTTAGGGCACAAGGCAGGGTACACCCTGGACAGGGTGCCAATCTATCGCAGGGCACACACACATACACACACTCATTAACACACTGCAGACAATTTGGACTAGCCAATTAGCTTACTCTGCAGGTCTTTGGACTGTGGGAGGAAACCGTAATACCCAGAGGAAACCCACCAAGCACATGGAGAACATGCAAACTCCATGCACACAGAGATGGAAATCAAACCTGGCCGGGAATCGAGCCCAGACCCTGGAGGGGCAAGACGATACTGCCAACTACTACACCACTGTGCTGCCCTGCATATGATTACACTATCATATATTCTTCACAAATGTGGCTTGTATGGGAGAGTTGCAACAAAAAAGCCACTGCTGAAGAAAGGCCACATGAAATCATGAATGAGCTTTGCAAAACGTAGCTGATCAGATGAGACTAAAATTGACCACAACACCAATATGTCCACCACAATGATATGTCTGGCTAAAAATCCAATACAGTTTACCCTACAAATAACACCATTCCTACAGTAAAGCATGGAGGTGGTAATATCCTGTTACTGTATGTGTGGGTGTTTCTCTCCAGCAGGGACTGGAGCACTTGTCAGGATAGAGGAAAAATAGATGGGGCAAAATACCATCAAATTCTTAAGGAAAATCTGCTGCCCCTTGCCAGTTGTAAGTGGAAAGAAGGTTTACCTTCCAAATTGACAATGAATCAAAGCACACAGAAACACTGACCACACAGTAGTTTAGGAAGCTAGGTGAATGCATGGGCGAATCAGACCCCAGACCTAAACCCCATTGAAAATCTGTGGAATTACTTGAAGACTGCAGTCCACAAACAGTCACCATCAAAATTAACCCACCTCGAGCAGTTCTGCAAAGAAGAGTGGGCAAATACTGCAAAGTCTAGATGTACATTTACATTTAGGCATTTGGCAGACACTCAAAAGTGCTTAAGTTTCTGTCATTGGATAGATACAAATAGGAGCAAATGTACAAAGCTTTGTGTGCCATTGAGAAGGCGATTATCTTCACCTGATCATTTTTAAATCGGCGATTCTGTTTTTTTTTTTTTTTTTTTTGATTTTTGTTTTTTGGGTTATGTTGGTGTTATATATATATATATATATATTTTTGGAAGTTAAAAGTCGCACTGAGTAAATACAACTGGCTGTAGCATACTGTGTCTATGTCTTTGTCTCTGTCTTCATTTCAGGCGCAAAGCAACAAAATGTGATTATTTAAAGCGGGAGGGAGGGGGGATTTTTTTCTTTAATGACTGTATTAAAAGATAATAGCAGGTTTTCTTTAATGTGCCTTGTGTATCTGGTAAATTGGGACAGTGGCTTCACCTTAGTGTCAACACATCAAACAGAAGATAAGAAAGACATCAAATATCTTTTGATCTTTTGGAAAAGTAACAAAAGTGTATGGAATTGAAATAAAGTAGAATAACTTGCTCTTGACAAGATGTCTAATCTGTTTAGCATTCTTTATGTCTTTCCTGCAGAGTGAGTACTCAAGTGACTCCGAGAGTGAGGACAACTTCCTTATGATGCCCCCACGAGATTACCTGGGCCTCAGTGTTTTTTCAATGTTGTGCTGCTTCTGGCCCCTGGGCATTGCTGCCTTCTACCTGTCTCATGAGGTAAAGCTTTCTCAACATCTACTCCTCACAGCACAGAGATAGTGATGGAAAGAATTTATTGAGTGGTTCGACTCTCCTCTCATCAGTATAAGACCTTAGATAAAAACTAATGCAGCTCTGGATGGAACAAAATATTGTGATGTTTCATAAGTTTGTTCAAACAATGTCACAGCGAATGCATGCCATAATTAAAGCATTAAAGCATCAACAATATATTGGAATGTGCAACTTTTTGTGGCTAGGCTACATTGTTTGAATTTGAGACAGGTCATTATGATTGCATTGGGTAAATTGCAAGGTAGTAGCACCTCTTTCTCTCATCACATCACGATTCAATGCCTAAAGCTCTCTAATTCTCCATATGAAAAAAAATTGTTTACACAGCCTGGCACTAGCAACTAAGCCTGTGGCAAAATCAATTCCCTTAAACCCCCTATGAATCCTTTGAGCTTATCTTTCATGCTGGAATGGAAAAAGAACAGGTTCTCTGAATTATTTTGAAAGCCTGTATAGCTCCACAGCAGTATAGTATGTGAATAATTTATTTATTTTCTGACATTTTAGCTGGATTAGCAATATAAAGAGCAATAGGAGTATCATTTGACACCCTCTTTTATGTCTAGTGGACATGAACACACCTAAAATCCCACATTTTTAAGTCCCAGAATCACTGTACTGCTCACATTACACAATATTTATTGCTTGCAGGCTGTTGTTGTCACAGTGTAGCAGTGTGCTCACCAAACCCAAGTGCAGAGGAGGCTCCCACACACACTGCATGATCTTTCACATGCAGAGATCCCAGAAAAATGGTGCCAGAAAATAAAATTGTCACAGATAAACAAAAAATAAGCATGACAGATTTTTGCACTGAATGTCAAATATTGTCTTCTCTACTCCCTGGTTACATACTGTAGGACATGATGCATCATCATGGTGTTCTAGTTTATTACTGATCATTTTAATAACTCTAGAGAAATGTTAGGGTATATATGCTTGTTTATAAACTAGACAACTTGCACTGTTCATACTTGTCAGTTAACATATCTGGGTCCTGATTAGTTTCAGGTAGCTTGGGAAAACCTGTCCTATTTCACTTAAGATAAACACAGGTTTTGACCTAAATTGAGTTTTTCTGCCAACAAAATATTCTGACAAGAAATCACATTTCCCCAAAATGACATGGAAGTATAATATATTTATTCAGATTACTTTCTAACCTTTCCTTAGCTGTCTGCCTTACAAAGACAACAGAAGTGTGCATTGCTCACATATTGATTGTCATGTCTTATGCATATTATTAATAGCTACATGGAGTACCAACATGAATATTAGCTTAATAACTTTATATTTTATAACCATATACTGACTGTTGCTTAGTCATGTTCGAACTGGTGTGGGGTTGTTTTTCAGCAGTTAATGCTTTGGCATACCAAGACATTTTGGAAGATTTAATGCTCCCAACTTTGTGGGAACAGTTTGGGGATGGCCCCTTCCTGTTCCAACATGACTGTGCACCAGTGCACAAAGCAAGGTCCTTAAAGACATGGATGAGCGAGTTTGGTGTGGAAGAACTTGATTGGCCTGCAGGGTTTTGACCTCAACCTGATAGAACACCTTTGGCATGAATTAGAGCAGAGACTGCAAGCCAGGCCTTCTTGTCCAACCTTACAAATGTATATAATTCTGTACCTTATTAAATTAACTCCAAATTAAATAAATGAATAGCAGTTGCTTTTAAATAATCAGTATGTTGGAGCAGGGGCTTGCTCAGTGGTTAAGGCATTGGACTAGTGATCGAAAGGTTCCCGATTCAAACTTCACCACCAACAAGTTGCCACTGCTGCGCCCTTGAGCGAGGCCCTTAATCCTCAACTGCCCAGATGTATAATGAGATAACAAAGTCGCTTCGGATAAGGGTGTCTGTCAAGTGCCATAATGCAAATGTTGGTATTGCTCAATGTCGAAGTCCGAATTGAACCATTAAATGCAATTTACTATCTTTTTTTTCCTCTGGAGATAATCAGACTTTACAATGCTATAGCTTTACCTGTGATTTCATATGAATTTGAGTCCAGTAAAGGCAGTAGCTTTTCATGTTAAATGTTGAATATATAAAGACTTTTCCCAGGCTGTTAAACATAGATCGTTTCTAGCCACAGAAAGTTTTTTTGTAGCACTTCAAAACCTTAGGGGTGATATGTCTTGCAAAGAGTCAGCTAAATATTACACTTGAACAGCATGTTCCTGTTCATAACAGGTTCTGCTCAGACTATCAGCAAGATTCCTCCATAACTACCTGACTTTCTTTCACTGTGCCTCATTATTATGGATGTGCACATGTCTTGAGATGGCTTTACAAAAATATCCTCAAACAAATTCTCAGTTATTGAAAAAGAGGCCTTAGAAGTGCTGTGTTTCATATGTTTATATGAACTGCAACAATCTGTTTTTGGTAATCCTGTGTGCATAATCTAATTTATTGGTGTTACAGGCTGCTCCATGAGTAAAATCTTTATGTAATATTCTGGCTTGGAAATGTGCAAGAGTGGGCCTTGTAAGTCGTAAGCTGTGAAAAATACCTTCCATGGACAAAGAATGGATATATTTGAACAAAAGCAGTCAAAATTTACATCTATATACAGCCGTGGGTGTTCTCACACTCTTGTTTGTTCAGGAGAGATTTACACCGGTCTGTTTTGTACATTGTAGTGATCATTATAACATTTAAAATAACATCAACGCTAATAATCATCATGTACTATTATTTTGTGCAACCTTCTTCATTCACTCCTTCATCTTCAGTAAAGTTGTTATTGGGCTTCTGATTAGGCTTGGCAGCTTGGTAGCATAGAGGTTAGCACTGTGGCATTGTACCTCCATGGTCGAGTTTTAATTCACGCCTCTGGTCTTTATGCGTAGAGTTTGTATGATCTCCATCTGCTTGACTGATGTTTTCAAATTGCCCATAGTGTGTCTGCGCACATGTGCTGTGCTAAATGACTTGGCTTGTGGTGGATCCACGCATACACCCATGATGGTACTCCAGACCATCACCAGCATGATGCAAACTTTAGTCACACCTTCCTTCACACTTATGGAAAATTTTGACCATCCAATCCACATACTGGCATGATTTTTGAGGTTGGAAGAAAATCTTAGAGCCCCTGTGAAAGCAACAGGGGCATGAACAGAATATTCAAAACTCCATACATACATGAGCTCAAGATCACTAAATATCTAACTCCCAGGACCCAACGAATATGAGGCAGCAAGTCAACCCACTAGTCTGCCATGCTGTGCATTTACTTTATGCTTTGTAATTATATAAATCAAATCCTCTTCATATTTCCAGTTAGCAAAACACTAAAACTACTGCTTCATCTCCGGAACATGTTTTCTCTCTTTTATCGTAATTCATCTTTTCTTTGTACCTTCAATATCAAGCCATTGTTAATCAGGTTTGCTTTGATTTTGTGTTAATCAAGCATACTTACTGTATAGTAAAACAATAATTACAAGAGTTCCTCATCTGGCCAGAACAATAGAATTGTTAATGTTATTTGCATAGTAAGTGTCTACTTACACCTTAGAGAAAAGTATTTCAAGAATGTTTTTTTCTTTCTTCTTACATAAACCTAGATTCATTTGCTGACATTGTTCAGCATTAGTAAGAAAAGCATGTTTTAGTAAGACATCTGTAGGCTATTTGTATTAAAGTTCCATAATAAGGTCTACAATACTTGTCTGATTTAGGGCATACATTAGTGCATATGGAAGAGACAAATTATCATCTCATACAGTAAAACCTACACATCTTACCTGATGAGTTTGGGAATAACACTTTCTTTGTAAAAAATGTTAATGAGAACTGTCTTTCTAAAGAATAATTGTTCAGTGAAATGTAAACATCTGGAGAAATAATGCACAATTGATTGTTGGTTGTTTTTCTGCATTATCCAAATTCTACATTTTTTACAATTTCCTGCTTTAATAATATGCCTTCCATATTGGAGAAAACTGGTGTGCTGTTGTTATTGCCTTCCATGCCATTATAGAATAACATTTTTAGAAAGAGAAGCACCGTACCATCCAAGCTATATGTGGGTCTTTATGTGGATATAAACCATACACATGACCTCACTAACGCTCTTGGCTGAATGAGTAAAAATCCCTACAGCTGCACTATACACTGCCTTCCCAAAAGAGTGGAGGTTATAATAGCAGGAATGAAGGACTAAATCTGGAATGGGATGCTCAACAAGCATATATGCGGATGATGCTCAGATGTACACAGTCTATCCATCCATCTATAATCTATATTAATATAGATAAGGGGCCTATCCACAAGGAGGACATACACACACACACACACACACTCACACACTCACACGCGCAATCATGCACTGTAGGCAATTTGGAAATGCCAGGCAGCCTGCACTGCATTGGACTGTGGGAGGAAACTGAAATACCTTAAGGAAACCTACAAAGCACAGGGAGAAAGTGTAAGATTACGCATTTTTAGATTGTAACGACCCATCTATCCATTAGTTATTATTAAGGACAAGTATTCATTTGTAATTAATAATACTGACTTGGTAGTTAGGTAGGTACTATTAATTAATTTGTTTCATTACATGAGTTGTTGAACATTAATGTGTTGTTACTCTAGATACCATACCAATTAATTTCACCGTTGTTTCTGAATAATTTACAGCAGTTAATGAATAACATACTTAATATGTTTGACACCATAGCAGTGAACCGCAGTGAGAAAAACCAAGCACAGCTGTGATGCTGTGTGACTGTAAATCTGTTAGAGCGCTAGGTGTAAATGTGTAAAAGCTTGATTTTTTTTTATGGATTACCTTGACACTGACAGTATTTTATAATTCCTCTTTTATTGCAAACATTTTGAAAGATGCGTGACTAATGTACTGTTTGCACAAAATCGCAAGTAATTGATTAAGGCCTGCAATGTTTATAAAAGTCCAGCTGGATAAATTGGCAATTAAAGATACAATTCTACACTGATGGCAGTGATTCAGCGTAACTGGTATTTTAACCCACAGCATTCCAGTAAGAACATAAAAAGTTTTTTTTAACCTATACTATAAGAAAATTAATTATAGTCAAATTTCTTTTTAACTAAAAGGATACCAGTATAAGCAGGTATATTGGGAAATACACTGATTTCTCTGACCTACATGGATCAGAAACAGAGGACAATTATGAAACCAGCATGTATATTCCCTACATGTCATGGATTACATGTATACGTGAAGCATATGCACTTCTTGAGTCATAAACTATGTTGTCTCATGTAATATAAATAGGAAATAAGTGAATGACAGAGTAGAAGATAACAACTGGTTAGTTTGCCCCCATTTTTAAATATTTATGTCATGACTGACATACCAACTAGTTGTTATCTTCTACTCTGTCATTTATTTATGACATTGCGCTGGCTGGTACACAAGTTTGCACTGTGTAAAAGCATCCTGCTTCTGCATTGAACACAGGCAAAGTGCCATGATAATATCTCTGACTGTTTTAGTAGATTAATTCCTTAAATACAGTAATAAAAAAAAAATAACTGTCTTAAAACTGTCTTCATTTAGTAATTTAGTATATTGTCAAAAATGACCATACTGTACATAAATCCAACAAGAATTACACTTACAAGTTTTTTAGACTTGTCAGGTAATGTTAATGTTGACATCTCACAGATTACAATGAGACATTTAAAAAACTTTTGCTTTTCAAAGGAGGAGAAAAACGTATTAATGCAAATTAGACTTAAAACAAGTGACCGTGACACCCATGCACGAGGAGACCAGTATTCCCTCATGCTCTGTAACCTCTCAGAGTCCCATGCCCTAAATTATTCTATGCTCTGAAGAATGTGATATGGATTGCACAATTTAGCAGTTACAAAGGATTACACCATAAAATAATTTCCCCCCAAACTGAGATGGTTCTTACACTTTTGGGAACAGCTGGGATTTCATTGTGTGGCACAACAGCTGGAGCAAGACAAAAGAGATCTTGCAGGCTTGAAGAAACTATAGTTAAAAGCACAGAAACAGTTGCAGTTAATTATATATTTGAATAATTTTAAATACATTTCCTTTAAACTCAGCACTTAATTTCTAGGTTTGCACTTAGGCCCCAGTAGATTTTGCAGCTCTGTCTGTTGTGCCGATGTCCTGCTGTGATCTCATGGGATGTACAAAAAGAACACATAAATATTTCAATAGTGCTGCCATTGTCCAATTTCAAATTCACATTCACACTTGCGTTTGGATTAATCTTTTGAGAAGGATGATCAGTTAGTGTTATGGGGGTATACTATAGATTATTTTGTATGTGGAGTGCTGTTTCTCTTTCTATAGCACTTCTTCCTTTCACCTCTGGATTTCAAAGGACTTTCACAGACACACTCTACTTTCTAGTTTTCACCCAGCACTGAGCAGAAACAACTGGGGTTCCCATGAGATGAAGAATATGAGAATGTGTGTGTGTGTGTGAGAGAGGGAGAGAGAGAGAGAGAAAGCCTGTGTGTACTTTAAAACTCATTTATTAAGCAAAAGATAAATTCTCCAGTGATCTAAATCCGTTCCAAATTACCCCACATGCTGTTTCATTCTTCTTAGTCTGCCTAGTATCAGACAGACACTCCTGCCGCAATACGAACAGCAAATAGATTTATGATAAAACTCATAAAACTTTAAATCAGACCAAAATGTACTGAGAACTTGTTTAACTTTACAGAGGTAGCTAATTGGAACTGAAGGGTGTGTAGATAAAACTTATAGGATGAAAAAATGTGATCCTCCTCTATGCTGCACAGATCATCCTGATTGGTGATGCATGCTTGAGGTAATCTGCTTTTGTCTTTTGATGTAGCTAGGTTGGCTTTTCCTAATATAATTGACTGATGGATTAGAGCTTAGGTCTAACAATTAACATTATCAAGCTATGTTTAGTGTGCTGCTGCCTGTTTCAATGGCTACATCCTCAATCATAGATTTAAGCAAAAAGGCTAGAGGCAGAAAGCCTGAGTTTTCACTCACCCTTCTGTTGTAGATCAAATGAATAAAAGAATCATGTGGGATGGTACAAAGAAACATCTGCCATATAGGAGGTGAAGAATAATGCAGCAGAGATTATAGGATATAAATGAATTCATCAAAAAATTGTCTTGGCACGATTTCTTGAACTTCAAAGGCTTGCATGTCCTCAGGAGAGAAGCAAATCATGGCACTCAAATTATTTATGCAACCACTTGAACCCCCTGTCAGTCAGCTGCTGGAGAGGAGCCAATTAATAATTTCTACTCTCTGTTTCGTCTCTTTTTTGCTGCTCCCTCATCATCATCATCATCACCTTCCTGTTGTTCTGATTTTTACTCTCATAATGTTCTCTGATAACTATTCTCACTTTATTGTACTGTAGCATTTACTGATGCATTTCTTTTGGTCTCTGTATTTCTTTCCTTCTCCAACAGACCAACAAAGCAGTCAATAAAGGGGACTTTCACCATGCCAGCTCGAGCTCCAGACGTGCTCTCTTCCTGGCTGTGCTGTCCATCACCATCGGTACCGGCATCTACGTTGGAGTAGCAGTGGCTCTTATTGCATACCTTTCCAAGAACAACCACTTGTAGCCCTGCCCTGCCTCCAATCTTGCCATTGACTGTCAATGTGGATTTACTTTAATGGGCCACTTAGGGGTATTGCCCTGAGTAATGATCTACATATTTACAGCACTTTTACCAATCACCTGGAATTTTGAATGGATCCTCATTTGTAAACATTGTGACATTGTAAATCATGATATTCCTTTTTCGTATTCACTGTCTATCACACTGGCAACTGTGTTCGAAATACTGTAGTAATAGGTCTTAATACCTGTTTACAAGGCAAAATCATTAGTGTGCTTTGATCATCTACTATGCTTATTGTGCCAATCTAGTCTTTTGAGCCTTTAGTGTACTCTTATTTTTTTTGCTGGATGATGGTGAAGTATTAAAAACACAATCTATCTGAAGTGCCACAGTGCTTTGAAGCCTTCTTATAAGGAACTACAGTATATAAAAGGACCACAAGAAGGGGAGAAGGGGCTTATTTAACACTCAAGGGTAAGATGGACGCAAAGCCATATAGATGGGCTGCAGGACTCTAACCTTCCTTGTCTAGCAGTAATATTTTGATCTGAGAGGGCTGTAAATATTTATAAACCTTTTTTTTTTTTTTTTAAATAACACTTGGAGTCTCAAAACCAGGCTTTAAGTTTCTACATGTCAAATTATTATGGTGTACATACTTACACTGTGTTATGGATTTTCACCATGTGGGAGATTTTAACCACTGTTGAACTGCAACCTCTTGCTAATTAAATGTAGTCTTTTCATTCAAATCTAGTATTTATTTATATAACCTTTGTGATTATGCTTGATCATGCCTTGCACCACATGATCAAGAAAACAAATGTATTTCCTTGTCTTTTCGTACCCAGGGCTCATGTCATTAGAGACTGGCCACATTGTGCTTTCTCCCAAATCTATGAATGTTGAAACAAATTATAGATCGACAGTAAATTTCTATTCATTTAATCAGGAAAATCAGTAGAAAGACCACAATCTCCTCAGTGAGTGAGTGAAAGTAAACGACTGCATTCTAAATAGTCCCTTTAAAATATATTATGGAATGAATATAAGTGCTTTACTATTGCATTTTGAATATACTGTGACACTATTCCATTAAAGCCAAACCATGGCCGTATTAAAGTCCCTGCTAGTCTTCAGAGCTTTGTCCTAAATTCATCATAGTATATGATTTGCTAGGTGAAAAGTCGCTCCGCCTCCTCCAATAGAGGAACTGATTTTATTGCCATAGTACTCGTTTCAGTTGAATTCAGGTTTATTGTTTTTTTTTTTTCATTGTACATTGTAACACTTTGGTGTCAAAAGCCGTGTTAAATACCAAATATGCATTCAAGGAAATAAATTACTTAGAAATGAAGTCTCCCAAAACTATAATAACAATTATTGGTACACATGTATATGTCAGGATATCAAAACAAAAGACTAACCCTACTTATGCTGTGAAAAAATAAATACATCAAGTGCTGTTAGAGGTCATCTCAGCTTATATTATAAACATCACATTTATGATTAATGACTAACCACTGGGACACAATATGTATATTTCTTGGGCAGTCTGCTCGCTGCTCACAACTGATTTATGGCCTACATTTGTCAGAGGAAATAAATAAAATAGGTTGAGGTTGATCTCTAATTAAAGAAATTGCCAATTCAATCCAAGCAGGATGCTGATATTGAGGTAATTAGGAAAGATTTCAGTGCTACTGTATATTGATTTGATTTATTTCAAGCAAAAATCATAAAAACTTGAGTTCATCATGTTTTGAAACCTTGAACGTTGTTTTAAAGATTGAAACAAACCAATTCAAGAGAAAAGCAATTATATCAGAAAAGCTATTGCTACCAGTAGAGAAAACATTTGAATTAAGAGTTAAATCTTGAAATGCAGGAAAGTTGGATACCTAGTGTGTTTTAGAAAGCTCTGGTGGCCTGCCGTGGTCTTGAGAGTAGGCAGAATTCATGTTACACAGTAAACTCCTACAGTGTTTACAGATGTCCAGCCAGATAAAAATAAATGTGTGATTTTACCTCTTCATGGATAAGGACTATAAAACTTGCTGCAGTCTTACACCTACCAGTGTAAATAGATTAAAGTGCCCCTACGTCATCAAGCTGTGCTGCTAACGTGTGTGTTCTTCAGTTTTGTCACTGGCCACTTTAGTACAAATTCTATATTAATGCTGTATTTGAGGCAAAGTTACAATTTCCCCACATGAAAGTAGTCAAATGCACCAAAACAGCATTACAGAATGATTTAATTGTGGCCATCAAGGAAGGCTGTGGCCGCAATTTCAATTTAATTTAAAATTGCTGTTTGATGCATTATAAAATGAGTAAACTGTGGTGTGTAAAAATGTGCTGTGGCATTCTGAGGACTATTCTCTAGTGGTATGAAGGAGCATCATTTCTGCCAAAAAAACATCCCTCTCTCCCTACACCACCCCACCAGCTAGATCTGTTCACACTTGATCTGTTCACATGAGTGGGTTCATGGATTCATACTGTTGACCAAAACTTAATCTGCATATCCAAAACATGGTTGACATGGTTTTTCTCCATGCGCTGATGGCAGCTGAAATCAAGATTCATTAGATGAGCTGACATTTTCCTATCAAAATGTTCAGTTTCATCTGCCCACTGCAGCCTCAAATCTGCAGAACTGCTGTTCATTAGATGTTTGTTGTTTTATTATTAGTGTGTGAATTCTAGGTTCTGTTCTATGTGAAAATCCCTGGAGATCAACATTCAAACCAGCCCACCTGGTAGCAACAATCCTTCCTCATCATAATGTGTTTGATGTGAACATTGGATAATTGCATAAATGAGCAGGGGTACAGCTTTACTGCAGTTTTACCATTGTTTATGTACTGTATAAAGGGGCTCACTTCATCAGGATTTCAGTCCTGTCTGCTGGCACTGGACAACTTTTGTGACAGTTATTGCAAGGCATAAATAAATTGTTGGATGTTTTGGCTTGTGTTTGTGTTTGAAGTAATTTTTCAAAGTTATAAAATATTAGGACATGTTTTTTCTCTATGCACTGATGGCAGGAATGTATAAGCTATCCAGCTGTAGACACGACTGTTACTCATAACAGCAGACATCATGGTCCTATTTATTTAAAAGGGTTAGATGGCAGCAAGTGCAGCTGCTGAATTAGTGTAATGCATGATCAGATTGGTTTTGGTTTTAATAGCTCAGTGAGACAGACTGTGAGGCAATGGAAAAATGTCAGCACGGCTTGTTTATGTATACCACTTTGGAAGTTATTACTCAGAGAGTATGATTTAGCTGAATAATAGACACAAATAAGTTATGACACCATAATGCTTGTTTTGAAAAATAGTGTGTGTGTGTGTGCTTACATTGGGGTGGGCAGCTAGATATAGTCTTGCAACTTATACAGTAAACAAAGCATGGTTAACTCCAAAGGAATAAGTACTCTACAAAGGAACTGATTTTTTCTGTCGAACTGAGTTAACATTACTGATAATATTTTAAACAGGACTATAAAGTACTTTAAACACAAAAGGATTGACAGCAACAAGATTGGACATTAATTAAATGGATGGCCAAAAGTATTTTAGCGTCTTTCATTACTTTGGTAGCTTAGTAGTCTCTGCAATTAAACAAGGACATACTGCAATCATACAGAATATGATGAGTTCAAAGGACATGCCATAAATGTTTTATTATATTATTGTTATTGCCATAAAACACAACCTAAATAGGCCTCTGAGTGGCGCAGTGGTAAAGCGCTCGCCCTATCATCCGGAGATCGCTGGTTCGAACCCCGTGTGATGCTGTTTTCCTCTCACAGCCGGAGGCACAGAGAGAGCTGATTGGTCGAGCTCTCTCAGGGGGGAGGGATGAGAGGTACTCGCGCTCCCACATTAATCACGGCTCTACAGCCAATCAGGGGTG
>JAQMYL010000038.1:24419275-24444710 GCA_030014365.1 Clarias pachynema
ATGCCCTTCCTGACACAACCCTCTGCATTTATCCAGACTTGGGACTGGCACAAGAAGACACTGGATTGCGCCCCCCCCCGTGGTTGCATTATCCTCAGTTCTTTTAATTTAATTTTTTTCTACATAAAACAGTGTTGGGCAAGAAGCAATAAATCAATGCATTTTTTAATGTTTATGTAATGCTACACATGGACCAATTGCTTGTTAATGGACTTTAAAAATAATCTCTCAAAATAACATTCAATTATAAACTTGAAAGAGTTCTATGGACCATTAACATGCATTTGGTCCATATGTGGCATAGTATTTCAAAACTCCTGAATCAACATAGTCTTTAACTGCCAAGTCCTTCAAAAGTTGAGTGAATGTCTCAATAAAAAAAAACATTTGAAGCAAGGGTTGAAGGCCTTATTTACTGTATATAATTAACTAGCTTTAGTACCGTGACAGTACATTGACAGCAACAGAGTTTTTAGAAATACAATATAGTAAAACTTCTGATTGCTTGTAATCCAAAGCACTCGTACATCAAAGTGAATTTCCCCATAAGAAAGAAATAATGTAAACTCTAATGATTCATTTCCTACCCCAAAAATATGCATCTAAAAATAATGAATACAAACTATTTGTAACATCTCTATCTCTGTATTATCACTAAATCAAGTTCACCTGTCTACCCCTTTGGCATTTAATCAATAAATCTGTCTTGTGTTTCCCTGCATCTGCGTCTGCCTTTTCGAAGTGATGACTGACATGACACTATTAAGGAAAAATAAAACAAATTAATCAGCTTTAATGTAATCAGTGATATTATTAATTTAGATGGAAGCCCACGTATTGTACATGTCTGTCTGTCTTTCTGTATGGCAGAACTCTCTGCCTAATTTGTTAATACAAAGAAATAAAATTTTGCAAGGTTGAGTGTTGTCTGCCTTGTTTATGCTAAGCTGTACTTTTTTGTCATCAAACAAATACACTCCCTGTTTGGTAATCAGAGAGTGAATCACAGATGACAAATCGAAAAGTTAGACTGGATAAAGTTTTGTCTTAAAATGACTCCAGCATTTGACTTATATCACTTCAGTACTGTTAATTCAGCAGTGAAAATATTTACTAATATCAGTAAAAAATATCCACTTTAAATTTTCTAATTAATATCTTTTGGTGCAGGTGTTTGTTTAAATTGAGCAAGTAGCTTAAAGGTAGTTTAATTTAAAGTAGATTATTAAATTCGGCGCATAACTGTTTATAACATCGCTTTTAATCAACATTTTGATTATAGTGCCATGGTTTTGGAACATATAAGACAAACTGGTTTTAAACTTATCGCAGGAAGAATAAACATACATTGATCTATCCATTCATCTTTTAAGGTTCAGTTTTCATAGTCTACTTGGCTTCTTTTTTTTTTTTGGAGTAAGCCATGCTGTGTCTCGGTTTCATTTGTGTTTTGTGAGGATATGGGTGCCTTGTAGGTGAATTACAGTTGTTTCTGTATGTTCAGCATACTCTGTCTATACACGGTAAACTATCGTATTGATTGGCTCTGTTGAGTGATGCGTATAACCCACCTTAAGGGAAATAGCGCTATATTTGTCCAAAAAAGTGCTAGGTGCTGTGACGTAATCTGGCACATAACTGCTCATAATGTCCCTTCTTATCAAAGTTTTAATTCCATTCATGTTGTACACTCTAGTGCACTAACTTTCCATTTAACACTCCACCATGGTTTATTCTCGCCTTTTGGCTATAAAGCACCTGTAAGAATTTAAAACTACATTCTCACCTGTTAAGTGATTTGCCTGTTAATTGCTAAAACTGTCAGTTGCTTTTTGTCAGTCACCAGCTCTACCATTCACAGTTAGTTTGTTCTGCCAGTTGTGGAAGTATATATGTTGGTGGAACAAAATAACTAAATAAATTAACAAATCATAATCTGTCAATAACAAATTTTCTTTGGAGAACTGTTATATAAAACCAAATATCACACTTGAGGTTGTGCTGTTGTGATGATATTCAGCTCAACAGCACTCCCTCTTGTGTGATATTGCTAAATTAAATAAAAAAATAAATATTTCCAGAAATAGAAATTTAACTCTAACAGAAAAATAACAAGGTGACATTTATACTCATGTTACTGTAAGAGTCTAGATGATATTCCTATATCAGTGACATGTCCCTATAAAGAAAAAAAATATTCCTGTCATACTAATTGAGAAACAAATTACTGTGTTATCGGGTCTAGCCAGTGCTTCTAATTTCATTCAGATCCCTATTGAAAAAATGTCAGAAATATGAGATTAAATATCGAACAAACCTATATTAGGTATGACCCAATAGATTCTAAATGTCACAGTGGTTTAAGACATAAGATTGAACTGAAGATTGAATTCATCTTCCATGTCCCTCTGGTTAAACATATCCGTGAACATCAATCATTTTTGTTGCACTGATAGTAATCAGCAAAGGACGCTAAGGAATTGGATTTTAGTGTTATATAGTGCAGCAAAATGATTATTCTACACCACCTCTCTGATCAAGAACAAACTGTTCTAGCACATCATTCCCATATCATTACTCAGATTAATTTATATTATTATTATTTTTTTTGCGAGCAACCTATTATATGTATTAAGAACAGCAAATAAATACACTGTGATATTTAGAGTAAAATCTCAAGGTCGGCTGGGATAAAGGAAGGATATGCTTCTTTGGTTGGCTCTGACTTTTTCCATGACAGCTAATTCATTTAGCAAATTATTTATCACATTGCATTCTGTAAAATGTGTGCTTCATTTAGTCCTGCTAGGGTTACCTTTAAAGTTTCTCTGCAGAATACTAGGTTTCAGGTAGAATGTACTGTATTATAATACAGATAACTCTGGTAGAACCTTCTTTCTATAAATTAGATCCCCAGTTAAGCAATATTTACAGAAGTTTCTTCATATTTAAAAGCTGAGAATCTTTTCTTAAAAACAATGACAAAGTTGCTCAACAGTATTCAATCAGTGGTATTCTACACTGCAGACATTTTCTGTTAAACCCCTTATCCATGTACTTAAGGACAAAGCAGATGTAGAACCATTGTAAGACCTGCCAAGTTCATTCTATTCCTCCTGAATTGTTTTCTCTTTACAGGGCTAAAAGAAGCCATAGCACAAAAAGCAGTTTGAATGTCATCTCAGAAACTAATACACTGGTGAGAAGAAGAAGAAGAAGTCTTTACTGTTGTTGTGCAGAATGCAGCGAAATGAAGGTCAATTAGGTGTGCTACTTCTAAAACTGTGCATTTACACAGAATGCATACATTCGGGACAAAACAGTAGACAGCAACTACAACAGATAGACAAACCGCAGAAAAAATAACATTTAGGGTAATGATATGTTATTACACGATTCATGTAAGGGTGTAAACACGGTCTGTTTAATAATTGCATTCAACAGTAATAATTATTGCACAAGTCAAGTTAGAAATCGAGCTACGTAACTAATAGCGTGTTATTTAGAGTTGCTATTTAATTATGCAAGATGAAGCCTTAGATAAACTAAATTCTCTTACAAATATTTTTGTTTAATCCATTTGAAAACCTTGTTTCTGCCCAAATACAATTTAATCAGAGACAAGGTTTGCCCTTGAATCCCCAAATGAATGCTTATGAAAAGGCCAGGCTCTTGGTCCATCATCATTTGCTTTACCATATAAGCACCACAGATAACTGTGGAACAGATGCATTTACTGAGCTCTTACACTCTAATTATTGTTGAGTTAAAACTGTTGTTTAAGTGGAATTGTTGGTTATTAGTTTCAGTCTTATTCTTAATATAAAATCTACTAACTAGGAATTACAGTGACAAGTGGTTTAAAGGCATGGAAAGTATTTCCTGGAAAAATACTAGAATTTAATCTTATCTTTAACTGTAATAATAAAAATCTAATTATCAATTTCTGTTTGCTCAGTTTCTGTCTCAAAGGGGGATTGTCAACAATGGTATTCAAAGACAACAAATCAAACGGAAAAGTGATAGTATAAATCACATGTATAATTTTTTAAAATTCACTTTACATTTATTTGTATTGTAATTAATAAGCAATACAATTCACTAACATCACCATTTGGCAATAGCTTGAGTGTTTTTACATAAAGCTATTTTTAAACCATACTCGGTGTTGCTAAAATTAACCAGAAGGGAACTAGCTACAGATTGTCTCAGTGTTTTTGGTGTTCACTATACAAGTGGATACCATGAGTAGATTGTTCAGATGATGACATTTCTTATAATGGGCTATATTTTGTAATGCAGCTGTGGTGGTCATGCACCACCATGTCATTGCAACCCTGCCGTCCACCCCATGCCTTCACTCTTGAGCTGTCCATGGTGCTCCCCTAGTGCTTTGTTTCCATTTTTGTTCTGAGCATGAAGCAGCACTGGCTATAGGTCTGCCATCACAATATATACATATACACACAATATATACAGGTGCCCAAAAAATTACACACATTTTAACAGTGTTTCAGCAGTCAAATCCCTGTACTTATCACTCATGAATAAAGAATGGTATAAAAACATCTTCCTAGAGCATTCCTCTATTGTCATCTCTTTCTTTCTTTCTATTGTTAGTTTCTCCTTACCACTGTCACCCTCGCCACATATTTTCCCACACATTTCATACTCATTTCCCTAATTTTCTGTTAAGCTGCTTTGCAACAAGGATAATTGTTAAAAGCGATATATAAATGAAATTGAATTGAATTTAACAACAAAATAAACCACATTTATAGGTTGTCTGTGTATAGTTCACTTCTGCGTACATTTGTTTCGTTTACATATGCACAAAATTTCACAAAGTCATCAATCTGAAACCACCTGGAGAAACACCCTTCATAACCTTATGCGCTTTTGCACAAGACACATTTTTCAGCATATTTACCTGAAGTTTCTCTTTACTCTCTGTTACATGCTCATGTGCATTGTCTCCACACAGCTCTATGAAGTGTTTATGCACCATGTGGTGATTCCTGACAGAAATGCACTATTAACCTGGTCTAAAACCATCACTGTCTGACACCTAGCAAAGAGTGTGAATGCAGTGCATATCCAAAAGCATCTAATTCACAAGATTATATTCACATCAGAAATAACTTCAGCATGACAACATACTGTCAACTATTTTTGTATCATAAACACATACAAAATAACAGTGCTGAATTTTTTTATTCACCAGCTTAAAAAACACAATATGGACACCATAAAGTATGCAAGACTATTCCATGTCTAATCCATGAAATTGTATTAGGAACAAAAGAACATACATCTATCCACATATTTATACATATCATGAATCTGCTCATGGCATCAGGAAAGGGGAAAAAATAGCAATGGAATAACCTGGTCAGGTGGTCAGCTGACTTTATTTTAAGACCACATATTGTTACTGAGCCTAGACCTGACCAACTGATGCAATCCCAGATAATTTCTCCAAAGTCCAATCTATATGCTTCCTAAATTAATTTTAAGACATTTTTGTGATATAATTTCACTAAAAACAAGTTTTCTTATGGCCAAAAAGCAGTAAAGTCTCAATCGTGTACATTCTTTTGCATTGTGTGTGTAGTATTGCTCTTAGTTTCACTATTTAACATTGCTAGGATTACTACTAATCTTAATGATGCAACTTCACCAAGCAGTTTTTGACAAACTTTCCGCAAAGTTGATGGTTCAGCACTATCCATCCTGATTTTAATATTGTGTTGGATGATTCAACTTTGTCAATTTCTGCCATATGTACAAAACATAATGAGGAATTGAAAATTTTCTTCCTCTCATGGGGTATGTCACCCTTGCTGGCAACAACACAATAAAGCATTTCCGATAACTGGCAACAACATTTGGAGCCATTCAGAGGTGAACTTGCTGGTGTGTTTCACATAATTGTCCTGATGCACAACCCAAGTGCACTTGAGACATTTGCCTTCAGGATTTTCTGGTAGAGCGCAGAATCCATGGTTCCATCAATTATGGCAAGTCGTCCAGGTCCTTAATCTGCACCAGCACCAGACCTGCACACTACCACCATCATGTTTAACTGTTGCTATGATGCTCTTTTTATGAAATGCTGTGTTCGTTTAAAGCTAGATGTAATGGGACACACACCTTCCAAAAAGTTAAACTTTTGTCTCATCAGTCCACAGAATACTTGACCAAAAGTCTTTGGTATAATCTGGATATTTTATGGCAAATGTGAGACAAGCCTTTGTGTTCTTTTTGGTCAACAGTGGCTTTCATCTCGGAACACTCCCATGGATGCCATTTTCGCCCAGTCTGTTTCTTATTTTTGAATCATGGACACTAACCTTAACTGATGCAAGTGAAGTTGCAGGTTTTTTTTTTTTTTTTTGTGTGTGATGTTTTTAGAGTAATTTCGGTAGGCTGGCCACTCATGGGAGGGTTCACCACTGTTCCAGATTTTCACCATTTGTGCATGATGGCTATCACTAAGGTTTGCTGGAGTCCCAAAGCCTTAGAAATGCCTTTGTACCCTTTCCAGAATGATGCATGTCAATGAATTTGTTTCTAATCTGTTCATGAATACATCTTTAGATTGCGGCATGATATGAGATAAAAAACATGCAAGAGGGGTATGCACATGAGAACCATAGCTGGACACAGTTCCAACCTTTGGAAAGCATAAAGGCACTTGATGCTAGGACTTGAGTAAAACTACAATTAAAAAAAATTTCAGCCTTTAAAAAAATTATTAGTATTATTACACTGATGAGATAGCATAAAGAACAAGATAGACATCTGAAGACATATCCAATTCTGTAACATGCTAGACGCTAAATGATTTAAACGGTGTAAAGAAAGAACTTAAGGAGCACGTGCCACTGGTAAAGGCATTGGATTTAAATTATGACTCTTAGTCTATAGTTTTCACAGGCTTCATCTTGATTGCTAAATAATGGATATTTCTGTATTCAAAGTCTGACAGCAATAATGATTACCTTATTGACACAACAGAGCTTGAACACTTTATTTCCCATGTGGGAAAACACAGACAATTATAGCGTCCAAACAGCGCCATCTGGCGGACACAAATGCAAAATCCGCATCATATACATGTAATGACAGTACAGTAGACTGGTTAATAAACCATGATGACAGAAATAGCTTAAATAGCAACAACTTCAGTGACAGCAGAGGCAACTCAAAGACGTTCATAGAGTTTCTCTAGGAAAGTAAATGAACTCAGAATAAACAAACAAACTAACTAACTAATTTTGATTTCATCATTTAACTGGTGACAGTTCCAACCAGAAACTGGAAGAGAGGCCTAGTAGCAAACATTTTAGCCTTGTACAGTAGGAAGTTGTTTTTCCAGAGCTAACTAGATTTTGCCCTATAATTACTTAATTAGCAAACTCTATTGACAGATGCCTATGATGCAATTTAATTAGGAAGAATTTATGAGAGTTTTGCTTGTTGGTCATGCAAGCTCTTTGAACACAGGATGTGTGGGAAACCACAAGGATCTACAGGCAACCTTCAGACTCCGTGCGACAGTAAATTATTTTGTTTCAATTACTTTTTTTCCTTCTTTTACATTTCATGCAAATGGCAATAATGAAACAATAAAATTAGGTAATCAGTATAATAAATTGAATCACGTTACAGACTTGGCTAAGTAATGAATTAGCATCACTAGATGTATTCTTTTGTAGTGTATAACTATTGATACAAATAGAAGAGATCAAACACTTTTCCTGACAGGATATTACTTAATTAATTTCACCTATGGTTGTTGTTGCAGTGGAGGTGTGGTTAAGTCTAAGTGGAACTTTCTAGCAGTGGTGTGGTAAGTTGGGGGCTGCATCAGTTATAGTACGGTGGTTGAAGTGTTGCTCCACAGGAAGTAGCTGAGCAAAGTTGAGAGAACTTGTACAACCATGGACGCTTGTTACCGTCTGCTTCTAGTCCTTCTACTAGCTGGAGTTTGTTCATCTGGTAAGAAATATACTGTATAAATACTATACTAGTGAGTTCGAACTATTAATAGACTTTAATATGAAAACAGCCCTGTTTTACCTTTGAAAGCTGTGTTGTCTGTTTTTCAGTCTAACTACTAAATAAGCATCGATAACTTTTCTGTGACGCATTCCTGTCTAAAAAGCTATGCCTTTAGAAGTATGTGTATTTGATGCACTACTCCCGTGGTCTTCAACCTGTTTGAGCACAACCTTATTTTCGAACCGAGGTTTACCACAGTATATGTTGCCAAAAGAAACAAAATTCTACCAGGATAACAGTGCGTCCCAAAGGTCTCTACACATGGGGGGGGGGAATTAATGCTTTTTAGTAAAATCATCTTCCATAATATTTCAATTAAATCAATTTTTTCATATTGATTTGAATTTCCCTGTCGGGGATTGTGAAGGTCATGGTGTATCAGGAAAGCACACAGCATAAATATCATTTTAAGAAAGACATTTGAACAATACCAGATGAGTCGATGATGAACGGGAGACATGACTTGGTGTGGGTTTACAAAGAAGTGTCAGTTACGTGTAAACAAAGCTAGATTTTGCTAAAAGTGTTATATAAACACTGCGTATAAAGACTTTTGGGACTCATCTCTATTAACACAAGGACTTGTAGCCTACGGCTGAGGCTCCAAATTATCAGTCACTGTACACTTGTTTTCTCTGCAAAATGACAGATTGTGTGTGTGAGAAGGTGTGAGAGAAAGAGACTGGTAAAGAATGAAAAAGGAAACAAAGTGTGCAGGGTAAGCGATACAGATCAGTGTTAATATTTTGACTCATTTAATCGTGAGTCAAATTGTGAATCATGCCTGAACTCTCTGAGTCAGAATGCCAATCTATTGCAGGTGTAAGATGTGTGCACTGCTCGGACTTAATCATTTTTAAGTAAAATGATTTTCATCTTTGAAAAAGCATGTGTAAATCCTTGAGAATCTGATCAAAATGCAATGTTAATTGTTGTTTTGTATGTCATCTTTGTTTTTAAAGTGTGTGAGAATTTCGTTATAAAGGCTCACCACTGAAGCCTCATTGGCGCCTTTAACCCTTTCCATCATTGGATTTCGCATGGTAAGCGATGAGATGGTGCTGGTATTAAAAAATGCTAAAGCCTTTATTTTGTCATTAGGCGTGGAAATGCCATTTAAAAAAAAAAAAAAAAAAAAAACTGTTATTGCTTGGCAGTGGTTTCCTGAACAGCGTACATATATGGAGAGTAAACTTTAGCTAGCTATGTTGTGTAACAGGAGGTTAGACCAGAAACAGTAATCTGCAAAAGTCACCTAATTTTATAGTTGCATTTTTATGAAACTCTTCCAGAGAAAAATCCTATCTTTGCGACCAGGCCATCTCCGGGCAAACCACAAAATGTCAGTAAGAATGATACAGAAGTAAAAAAGGCTGTCCTAATCGCAACCTACTCCTTCAACAACAAGTCCAATGATGCCTTCTTTTTTAAGGCTTCAGCCATCGATGAGGCGCAAAGACAAGTAAGACCTTCAATCTATCTCATGTGCAAGTCTTCATGTGTAAACTGCACTAAAAATAACAAACCTAAATTTTTTAAATCACAGATTGTTAAAGGCATAAAGTACATTCTGAAAGTTGAGATATCTCGGACTGTGTGCAAGAAGAGAGAGGCTGACACTGATCTTGCGAAGTGCAACTTCCAGCCAAAACGTCAGTTGCAACAGGTGAAGTGTGTGTTTAAGAATGTGTAAAAATCCTGATGGAAAGAAAAAGATTAATTTAAATGCCATTAAGAATAATTACATATAAAGGTTGATTATTATAGATACTCTTCGTACATCAAATCTCAAACTATTAAACATTAGAATTTCTTTTAATGAATTCAAAAAGTGAAACTCATTCTACACTAATTACTCGGAAATTGAAATACTTGAAAGACTGGTTTCACTTTATACAAAATCCAGCATTTTAGAATATTAGTACATTTTCACTGATCAATTACATAAGCGTTTATATACAGAAATTCTGAGAAATTATAGTCATTTATGCACTCAAAACCTGACATGGCACCACACTGAACTTCAAGCAACTTTTGTGCCTCTCCACCCATCCACCAGACTCTGGGACCTTAAATTATACATGAAATTCAAAACTTTGGACCACAGACCTCACTCCACTCCTTGTGAAGTTCTTGAATTGACTTTGCATGACAATCTTCTTAAGGCACTTCTTATGCACTTTTTACTATCATCTTTTCTGTTCTAGTCAACTTTCCATGAATATGCTTCGATATTGCATTCTGCGAACAGCCAGCCTTTTTCAGCAATAACCTTTTGTGGCCTCCTTGTGGAGGGTGTTGATCGTCTTCTAGACAACTGTCAGCAGTCTTCCCTATGCATGCAGTAAACTATACTGAGAGATACCCAGTACCTCTCAGTACTTTGAATAGTTCTCAAACTTGAGTTATTGAATTATTCACGTGTTTAATGATTCTAGAATAAGAGTTTCACTTTTTGAATTAAACTTTGGATTTATTTTGAAGCTTTGACGTTAGAATTCTATTATTTTCATGATGCACAATATATTATTAATATAAAGTACATTGAAATTCTTGTCACTGAATTTCATTCAGGAGTCAGTCCATCATTATCAAATGCTACTATTTAGAAATATTTAGCCAAATGTAGTAGTATTATTATTATTTTTTATGTTTCAGACTTTTCTCTGTAACTTTGAGGTATGGGCTATACCATGGCAGAAGACAATGAAGACCACACATTTTGTCTGCCTTCCTTTAAACAAATCACTACAAACTAACACTAAGGGCAGCAGTAACCCATTGGTTAAGGCTTTGAAATACTGCTTGGAAGGCCCGACGTTCAAACCCCAGCAAAACCAAGTTGCCACTGTTGGGCCCTTGAGCAAGACTCTTAACCCTCAACTGCTAAGATGTATAATGAGATAAAGTGTAAGTGGATAAGGGTGTGGGCTGAATTCTGTAAATGTAACTATGCATCTGAAACAAAACATCTAGCTAAAATTAAAATACTCAAGTGGTATATGCAATTAAAATGTGCCTTCATTGATCACGCTTGATGCCTAGGTTTTGTTTTCTCTGATCAGATAGTTAGTACTAATGTACCCTAAGGCTATATATCCTGTGTTAGGTAGCAAAAGGGTTTCTTTAAGGTTTAGTAGAAGAAGTAGGTGATTTTGAAGCTTCACTGCATACATGTAATCTCTAGCTTTAGCACACAAGTATTGTTTAGTGCAAAATGTGGACACATTGTACAAACAGTCAAATGTATTCATTTATTTATTGTACACGCTATAGAGTAGCTGATACCAATGCTACCATAGACAATTCACAAATTGGCATAAGCACTGAACAGGAAATTATTGCTAATTGCCAGTTCCCTTTTCAAACTGAAATTATCTTTGCCAACGCAAGCTTGAAGGCTCAAATACATAACTAATGTCAATGTTTTAAGAGCAATGAATTAGGAAAAATACTGTTTCATCATTCCAGAGTTAAATTTCGGACTTCACAAGTCATCATCCGCACAGATATTTCTGTTGCAAAGTTTTCAAGTAAATCAGCAGCTCTATTTTAAGGGCCAGATGACAGTTCAGTGCAAATAAAACATATCACAGGGTAAACAGTGTGCACCTCCTGTCACAGTAGCCAAACAAATATAGAAATGTCACCCTTTTAAATAAAGCAAGGGGAATGCAGGCATGCCAGAATATACACATTGTTATAAATAAAATGGGGAATTATAATAGTGTCACATGGCTCGGCAAAACAAAATCAGTCAAAGCTGAACATCAGTATCTGCATTAATTGTAGGAATGAGTATAAAGGACTTAGCAAAGGATTATGGGTGAGGTTACCACAAGGTTGTTGTTTCTTGAAATGTTACAGGACTGATAAATAAGCCCAAGAAAATGCCAGTGACGTAAAGTCCCATGTTGCTGTAGGACTGGTTTACACTTTGCTTAAATCCAGTTTACACAGGTAAGGAGAACGGAATGAGCCCAGGTAAAGGTGACCATTGTGCTCATGGGCCTCACTGATGTAGCCTGCCACAGTGCCGTGTGGGTCATGGAAACTCCGCACACATGTTCCTCCATCCTGCAACTCTACCACTAGACTGTAGCGTGGCACAAACTTCAATAGTGTTTCCTGGCTGAAGAGCTGAAAAAGCATAGAGAAACTGTGGGTGACCAATCTGGCAGTTAGGACTCTGCTACTGTCTTATAAATTGATCAGCCATAACATTAAAACCATTAACATTAAAACCACATAGGTTTTAGATTCCCCCTTTGCTGCCAGGGCAGCTCTGGGGGTGTGCTGTGGTGTGTGGCACCAGAATGTTAGTGGCGTGTCATTTGCCTACTGTGGGTTGTTGGGTGGGGCCTCTGTAGAATGGACTTGCTGGCGCATTCCATCAACCAGATTGAGATTTGGGGAATTTGGACGCATGGTCAACAACCTTGAACTCTTTGCCTGCTAAGCACACAGCAGGCTATGTTGCATTGGGGGTTCTGATAACTTTCTGTTGACTTTTTTCAGCAGTTTGCGCTATATTGGCTTTTCTATGGGACTGGACCAGACAGACTAGCCTTTGGTCCCCGCAGAAATAAATGATCTGGCACCAATTTACTGGTTTATAATTTATAATAATATTCTATTCACCTGGCCGTGGTGTTAATGTTGTGGCTGATCAGTATAAATATCTACCAAGTCACATCCATCATTGGATGTGAGAAAAGTGTTTCACAAATGACAGTTCCACAATTAATATTTAGCATTCTGGTTAAGTTTGCAGTCACCAACTTTTAAGCAATAACAAAAGTACCTAGCATCACTGATGAAGTGCCCTCCAGATTATTATTATTATTAGCACCCTTAATAGAGATTACAGGACATAGGGGAAAGTAAAACACAATTTTTATGAACTGGAACAATGAGAGGAACTCACCGTTACAGTGAAGTAAAATTAAGCAAAACTAAACCATTAGGAATACATTTGTGATCACCACGGCATTTTAATTCACTGGGCTATAAATATGAGATGACAAACAGATGAGACACCCTTTATTTTCAATCAACTTGGCTAAATAAATAAATAAAATCAGAAAATACCCAAAAATGAGAGGGGGCGTCAACCTTCAAAATGAAATTCAATTCATAGCTCATATAATGACTACCATTAATTCCCTAGAGCCATTCTTTAGGAATGCTATTCTGAATGACAGTCAGGAGCAGAGAGATCATGATGCAGTCCCTATGGAACTATCTTACAAGCAATTGACAATTTTGAGATGTCTGGAATGACGACTTGTCAGGGAGGGTTGATGAGGTCTGGCATCGCTGAGTCATCCCTGTGCCATGTCGTGCCAGTCATATAGGACAGCATAAACAGCCCACACATATCAAACAGGCCAGCATCAAAATGTAACTGCCAGCAGTTACAGATTTTCTGAAACATAATCAGGAATCAAACGCAACAACAAAGGGACATAGAACAGAGAATTATTTTTCTCTTTTTTTCTTATTTGAAGAAAAACTATATTTGCTCATTAAATGTGCAAGTGATCTCAGATAAGTAATTGGCTTGGTTTAACCTAGTGGATTGATTGCCTGGGTCAGGACATCTACACATTTTGCTCACATTCTAAAATGCTCCTTTTTTTATTCTGTCATTGATTTCACCAGTTTTGTACAAAGAGTTACAAAAGAAAAAACCTTCGCCATATTTATATGCTTATGAAGTGCTGTGAATATTTTCTGGGGACCATAAATGAGGCCCCAGACGATTTTAAATTAAAATCTCATTGTCTCCGCCAGGACACTAAAACTGGGTCATGGTAAGCTTCTCAGTAAGACAGCAATCCAAACACAGCTCCAAATACATATATATTCTTCACTAGAAACAGCAACAAACTTTAGTTCAGATAATTGAGATGGTTATTACTACTGTAAATACACCAATAAAACTAAAAAAACTAAAAAACAAAACAAAACTGTGGAGAGCACTGAATGAGGACCAACTTTGGACAACAAATTAAAATAAGCTTTATTTTAGATATTTTTGCTTTACTTAAATCTTGTTACATTTCTCTCATGTTTATAGAGGGTGCTAATAATTTTGGGAGACTGCATGCACAGGTTGTATACACCTACCTTAAAAATTATATTCTTAATCCAGGGTCTTTGTGACAAGAAGTCGAGCATGGAGAAGCCAGGGTTTGGCCGGATTACAGACATAGCCACCCAGTACCCGCCAGAGGAGCTGCGGCGAATGTTGTCAGGGAAGCCAGGCAGGTTTTCTATAAAAGTATCCATGCCTCCTTTATTGAGACCAGCCACGTGAATCCTTTGGGCAATTAAAAAATAAAGAGAATATAAATCATCATGTTATGACCTTGAAGAGTAATGACAGCGCAATAAAACAGGTCTCAGTCGTGTTATGGTTTTAGCAATACTTTTATTCATAAAAAGGTAAATATAAAGCTATGGCCTTGATATTAAATGCTTGTATATGGCATCTTTACTTGGACGGTACCTTACAATAATGAGCTGTTTCAATGTCCCTTAATTAATCCTGTGCAGCTGACCAGAAACGTGAAAATTACCTCAATGATTGCTCAGTAGGGACTTTTAACAAAGATCTAATTAAATCTAAATTCACAAACAATACAGACTCATCATTAATGTGGATAACAACCAATAAGCGCTACTGGTGACTACTTATAATGAGTCCTGGTTCTTACTGGTCTGTCTCGAGTGTAATTCATGGTAATGGGTTCTTTCTGCCTCCATCATGATGACTAACATTAATTGTTACAGTTCCCATGTAACAAACCTTTTGTTAACCACAAAAATAAAGAGCGAGCCTACACAAGAGTATTTCCTCAAATTCCTCTTGTAGTTCCCACACTAGCTTCACTAATAGAATGAACGTGCCATTTACCTCAACACTAAAAGCTTAATGAAGGGTTTAGTTACCTAGGCAACAGTAAGCTTACATCATTTATCCAGGTAAAGTGTGCGTGTATGCTTGTGTGTGTGTACGCGTGCATTGAGAGACTCTTACTGCCCCCAGCAGTCATGAGTGGCATGAGAACAGTGAGAGGGGTGTAGCAAATTTACATACAGAACTCATCTGTGAGAAGTGATAAACTAGGAAGGTCAACAGGGTTGGATTTTCAACATGGCAGTCAATCGACTGCAGGCCAAAAAGGGAACCTCTGAAATAAATGTATGCGAGTATGAGGAAAAAAATGAAAGGGGGAGGCAGAAAGCAGGATGAAAAGCCACCTGAATTTTCTAAAATCAGTATCGAAATGTCATACGTCTTTCTAGCTTATGAAAAATAAAAACAAATTCCATTTGCCACCAACTGCAGATCAAAACAAACAAACCATATTTCAAGTGACATTAGTGCTCTCATTCTTCCTTGGCAGCTCAAAGACAATTTTCCGAGGACAATCCGAATTTAATCATTCAATGTTCATTAAGCAGACCCCTAATATTCCTAAATATTCCTTAGTCCCTTTTTTACTGCAAATCATAGTGTATGTAAAACACATACATATGCTTGGTTTAAAATCAGTAGTTTGCAAACTGTAGCTGTTTTAAACCTATACTCAGCCATATACTCATGCTAGGTCAGATGTGTGACTGTGTGTCATACAGACTTGTAAGCTGTGCTGAGTGATTTAAAATACGTTGTGAACATAAGGAGTTGGAAGAGCAGCTGGAGAACAATTGAAACTTGATTTAACCCATTGGTAATTTAAGTTTATATTTGTGCAGCAGCAATGGTACATTTCCCCAGGCTTCTTTCCATGTTCATTGACCAGTTTAGTGTTATTGCTACACATTAAACATAGATCTGGGTGTATTTCCCCAAATCATGTGTTAGCATACTAAATACTAATACAAGGGGCGTTCATGTCAAACCAAGGCTTATGACAGAACAAAAGATCTAACACTTATTACAGTGTTTCAGTACTACGTGGATAACATTCAACTTAGAAAGTTTTCTCAGTATGTCAGAGCCATGATCAGACTGATCAACCCTGGTTGGTCTCCAGTGACTCATTTAAAGCCACATCTGACATATGGCCTTCTTTAAAATGTTTGCACCATAAAAATGTTTTACTGCGGGCAAGAGTCTCATCCCCATACTGTGCTCGAAGTTTTCTGTGAATGCCAATTGGGTTTATTTCATCACAAGTACCAGTTTGACACCCCTCGGAAAACAGTATATCACCTGCTAGCAGAGTTGCCTACTACTATTTCCCGTTGAGTTTTAGGACATGATCTCTTTTAGGGCTCTATGTTTTGGTCAGGGATCAATTACTTGAGGTCCTTAAGAGCCAGTGTGCAGCATAGTCTGTAATTAATCAACACTTGAACATATCAACTAACCCTGGCAAATAACAGATTAGTTAAATCAGCTGTGTTTAAACAGAAAAATCACCAAACTGTGATGGACACTGGCCGTCCAGGACTAGATTTGAACACCGTTTTCCAAATTCCTCATTTGAAATATTTGCTTGCACTGTTCATTATTTTCATCAACTGGCTAACCACAGTTATTCAAATGAATGCCTCAAGGGACGTAACATCATTTAGTTAAATTACATGGAGATGTAGTGCCACTGTTGAACTAAAAATAGGCACAGTATCTTGTAGTCAATTTTTTACAATCTAGCCAAGATAGCCACCAAACAATTAGATGGGAACCTACCGCCTTATTCTTGCCATTGTAGTTTCAGCAACAAGAACAGACTCTTCATCGGGAAGGAGCTGAATACCATTAGGGAAGCGCAAGTTCTCCATCATGACTGCAACCTCTTTAGTCTCAGTATCATACTCCAAAACTCTAAAATACCAAATCAGTATCAGCAGCCATAGAAACAAGCAAACTACCTTAATGCGTAATTACATTCTGAAAAAAATTAGAATGTAATTACATTACTTACAAAAAATTAGATTAGAAATTAAAATTAAATATTCCCTGAAACTACAGTTAAAGCAAAGCCACTAGAGCGAGTAGAGAATTTTAAAGTATTACAGTACTTACCTGCCATCTGCAGTGGCCTCCATGATAAGTTTCATGAAGTCCCTACGCTGCCACCTGCTGCTTGAGTCAGTGAAATACACCTTCTTCCCGTCCTGTGTCACGTCCAGGTCATTGACAAATGAGAGTCGTCGACCACCGACCATCTTTTTAGTGCTCACTAGGAGTGTCGTCTCACCTGAAGGCCAAAGACAGAGGAGTAGGAGAAGGATTCTAATATTATTCAGAATAAAGTGAGGCTTAGACAGAATGTTCTCTGCATATGGTTGTGCTAAAATTAAAATCATTGACAAAATGTCACATCTAAGTTTGTTTAGCCATGAATATGCAACCGGTTTAAACTGAAATAAGTAGTTTAACTACTGAAAAAGCTTCAGTTCATAATGATTGGTCTGAACTCCTCAAATATCAGCGATATGGTAGGAGCATACATTACCACTGATGTCACAACATGGTGGACAACAGAAAAGAGAATGAATTCAAAATTTTCATTTTCTCAAATAAGCTGCTTATCTAAACAACAGGAGATGGACACCTGTCGGTCATTTAAACTTCTTGTCTGAACTTCCACCCATTTCAGGAAGTCCCAGCAATTACCTCGTCTGTCATATTGAATGGTAATTTTCCAACCAAAATTAGTCTGCTGTTAAACTTTTGGATAATTCCCACCAAAGATTAAGTCTATTTAAATTCAAAATATTAACACTGATTAAAGCTTTAGAGAAAGGTAATGGAAAATAAATACTTAAATGAAATATGATTTTCTTTATCTAACCTGTGACAGGATTAACCTCAAACAGACCCAGGTAGGCATCAGCCACAAACAAGGTGCCGTTCGGACCCACTCTGATTCCAAGCGGCCGTCCACAAACATGTTCCTGCTCAGGAGAGCCTTTTAAAACAGAGGAAAGAAAAGTGAGAAAACTGTTCTTTCTATCTATCTATCTATCTATCTATCTGCAGTATATATATATATATCTATATCTATATATATATATATATATATATATATATATATATATACACACACATACACATACACACAAACACACACATACACATATATAAATAAAACTAGTGCAATTAGTTTGTTTGAAAGTACAATTATTTTATTGTCTTTACTTTTTCTCTTGTATTTATACACCTTACTGTCCCTACTTTTTTTTTTTTTTTGCACACTTTTTTTTTCTTCGCTGCTGTAAAAAAGAAATTTCCCCACTGTGGGATGAATAAAGGTATACCTTATCTTATCTTATCTTATAGTTGCAGCCTAGTAACTGTGTCACATTTGCTCCTTTGTATCTTCATGCAAAACACAGGAGCCTACATTAGGTTTTTTGCTTCAATCTGAAAACTAGTTTGCCATGTAATAATGTTGCTTTCTTTACAGACAGGCAAAAGTTCTTCTGTCATTTATTTACTTTTAAGTTATGTTTATTTAAATTGCTTGGTTTTTTGAACACAACTTTTATGCATTTTCCACAATTTCTTTTCCCACAGGCTTGAGGCTCCAAAAATGTAGAGTTCCCTAGTTTATCCATTGCATGATCAGCTCTGATGTGCATTTGGGGTCATTGGGCTGTTGGAACTCTCAATTCTATCCGCATTTAAACCATCTACCTCATGAGGTTATGCTGAAGAATTCTGAGGTAGTCTTCCTTCCACTTTAGTATTCCTTACATAATCCATCAGTTCCACAGCACAAAAGTATAAAGCGAGCACTACTATGCTTAACAGCTGGTACAGTGTTCTCCCAACATACTTCGAGTCAAAATCTTCCTCCAGAAACATTTTTTGTCCATGTGGTCAGCTACAAACTTTAGTCAAGCTTGAAGGTCATGACTTTGAAACAGGAGCTTTTTTTCCTAGGATGGCAGTCCTTCAGTCCATATGACAGCAGCTGGCAGTTCATGGTAGGCCTGTAACTTGGCGGTTCCTGGGTTGTTGCTAATTATCCAAAACAGTTTCCTTGCAATGAAGGGTGCCAGTTTGGGTCTTCCTCCAGAGCTTGGCAAAGTTGCTACACGTTCAGTTGTTTAGAGGTGGCTCCAAGAAACATTCTTGACTAGTGTAAATCTACCATCCATTTTCTCAGATCTGCACTGAGCTCCTTGGACCAGTGTCAGTCAATTCAATGAGTGCTGTCAAACAAATGCTTTTTTATGTTGTCACAGAGAAGCTACCAACTGTTCATGTTATGATCAGTAACAGGGATATGATAACACTTGTGCCTGGCAAATTGAAAACCATTTCAAGACTTTCAGCACCACTGAATTAATAATCCAAGTAGGTTATGTTTATTTTTGGCCCCTTATGTACTGTATAATTTGTGTTGATGTCAGTAAACCCAAAATTAACTAAGACCGTCTACTCCAAAAGACCAAAAGACGAATCCAAGGAAATCATTAAATTTTGCCAATATTGCCATGACATATATGCTCATGATAAGTGTGTATGTAAACATTTCACTGCGACAGTATCACATGCTATAAAAACAATGGTTTATTAAACAAGCTACATTATTAAATAAGTCATTAGGAATGTAATGCCAGCAATGACAACATGGACAGTGAATTCTCCTCAATCTGTTCTCCTCATTCAGCTCTCCGCACCTCAACACTCAAGTTCATAATTGGTCTCAACTAGAGCAATTAGACTTTCCAAAATATAAAACTGTTAGTAGCCAGAATTAAACCACCCGGACTGGGTCCTGGTTTGCACTTGATACGACAAAGCCCATCACAAAGTCTTCCCCAGGCTGTTGCAAACAAGTTAGCAATTGTACAGAGTAGCTTTGTATGCTAAAGTTTTGCAATTTCCTAAGTCAACCAAACCTGTTCATGTGTTTCACATGAAGTCCAGGAAGACATGTTTTTCAAAGGTTGGAGTGGAAGAGTCAAATCCCTAAAGCCACGCTCCATACGCCAGAGGAAAAACTTCCCAGAAGTGGGGGATAATGATATAACAGTAAGGGAGACTAAATAAATCTGGCGTCCACAAGTGTCGGGCCATATAATGTGTGATCATGGTATCCTCTACAAACTCAACAAACCTTTTCACCCAACAGCTATCCAGTGATTCATATGAGAAATTTAATTATGACTGAGAACGGCAAATCACTTCTCTATGCTGTACTAGCTTTTAACCTACTTCTATTGACAAAGTCTTGCACTGTTGAAAAATGTTGCAACACACCCAGTGAGGAAACAGTCATGTTTGTCCTTTTCACTTACCACATGGAGGATTGCCCAGTTTTGCCACAACGTTGATTTTCCTTCCATCAATTTTCACAATCCTTCCATCTGCTGTACCAGTGTATAGAATATCTGCAAAGGAAAATATTTAAAAAGCTGATATAATAATAAAGATAATGGAAAATATACAGGGGTTGGACAATGAAACTGAAACCACAATAATTCATTAGTATGGTGTAGGGCCTAATTTTGCGGGCCAATGCAGCATCAATTCGTCTTGGGAATGACAGATACAAGTCCTGCACAGTGCCAGAGGGATTTTGAGCCATTCTTCTTGCAGAATAGTGGCCAGGTCACTACGCGATGCTGGTGGAGGAAAACGTTTCCTGACACACTCCTCCAAAACACCCCAAAGTGGTTCAATAATATTTTGATCTGGTGACTGTGCAGGCCATGGGAGATGTTCAACTTCACTTTCACGTTCATCAAACCACTCTGTCACCAGTCTTGCTGTGTGTTTTGGTGGATTATCATCCTGATACACGGCACCACCTTCAGGATACAATGTCAGAATCAGTGGGTGCACATGGTCCTCCAGAATGGTTCGTTCTTGGCAGTGATGCACCCATCTAGCACAGGTATTGGGCCTAGGGAATACCATGATATTGCAGCCCAAACCATCACTGATCCACCCACATGATTCACTCTGGGCATGCAACAGCCTGGGTGGTACGCTTCTTTGTGGCTTCTGAAAGTTGAGGTGCAAATTTAATTCTGCTGCGAGGTTAGCAGCTGTGGTTTTATGTTTTTTGGATACAATCCGGGTTAGCACCCGGACATCACTTTTAGACAGCTTCCTCTTTCGTCCACAGTTACTCCTGTTGGATGTGGTTCGTCCTTCTTGGTGGTATGCTGACATTACCCTGGATACCGTGGCTCTTGATACATCACAAAGACTTGCTGTCTTGGTCACAGATGCGCCAGCGGGACGCGCACCAACAATTTGTCCTCTTTAGAACTCTGATATGTCACCCAAAATTGTTGTGTGCATTGCAATATTTTAAGCAAAACTGCTATTACTCTGCTAATTAAACCTTCACACTCTGCTCTTCCTTACTGGTGGAATGTGCAATCAATGAAGATTAGCCACCAGGCTGATCAAATTTAGCCATGAAACCTCAAACACTAAATAGGCCAGTGTTTCAGTTTCATTGTCAAACCCCTGTAGTTGCAAGTAATGATGAGTGGGCCCAAGCATCCCGCACCATCGCTGAGAACTGGCAGAGTGGGCACATGCATTTAAAGGGAATATCCCAATACCATTATGACATAATTTTAGAAAATGGGAGAATTTTATGTTTAGACCTCCAAAAAGCCACAGATGCTGGGAAAAAATCATCCCACTATGATGTCACTGTATGTGATGTCACTCAGTATGATGTTCCACAGAACCAACCACTTTTCTACACAAGTTTAAGGCATCGTCACGGCAGACCCGTTTGAAATATAAAAAAAATCTCTCTTCAATTTTGCATCATCAATGTATAGCACAGACTCTCAGGCATCCTAATGGCAGCAGATTCCAATCTTTTCATGAGTTTATATTTTTCTTGGATTTTTCCCAGATTTTCTCTGTAATTTAATCATGTCCAATTCCTCCCCTTCACTAGGGGCTCCACATTAAGGCTACTACAACCAGGAGGGTCACAGACTATCACGTGTTTCCTCCGAACCACGTGACGTCACCCACCGCATCTTTTCGAGCTGCTCGTTCACACACCATTGGGGGCAGCATTACACACTTGGTGGACAGCGCTATCCGCTCCCTCCAATTGCGCGAGCCTGACTGGCCCTAGAGCTGTAATTAATGAGAGAGCACCAAGTGCCACCCATCCTACTCCACTGACAGAGTTCTCTTTTGCTCTCTCTAGGCCCTTGGATTCAAGAGACTACAGCATCACCCGGGGATCGAACCAGTGATCTCCAGAAGATAGGGTGGGCACTTTACCACTGCGACATGATGACAACAAAGGGCTGATGTCATGGTGCTTGGGCCCTAAAAACAATCCATAAGAAAACAATAGGGCCCTTTACATACTATGACATGAGCATGCAGACAAAAGAGCCTGCCACAAATATGAGACATCATAGTTTAACCAGACTGACATCACAGACAGGTGACCTTTGCCCCACTTAGCTGTTTCTACTAAGATAACAAGTGAATGACTGACATTAAACTGACTGCACGTACTGACCTCCAATATTAGCAATCGATTCAGGCCCAATGAGCAGGTCCTCAAAGATTCTTTCTGCTTGTCTAAGCTTTAGGTTGGGTTCAAAGCAGCCAGTCATGAGCGGTGGTTCATTGAGACTATAAAAAAAAACAGCAGACCTTAAAGTGCATAAAAATAAGAACATTACGGGTGAGGCTTGGAATCTTAGCAAAAGCAATTCCCAGCACAGGCAGTAACTTTCTTGGAACCATGACCAGCAGAACCAGGAATCTGGTCAATCATTAAACACTGACACAGACCAGACAGACAAACGCCTGCAGATCAGTCTGACAAGAGGGACTTAAATACGCAGCAGTGCCTACGGTGTTAACCCAAGAAAAAGAAAAATGAGGATGCAGGAGGTTCTACATTACTGCAGAAAAAATATATACATAGACTCACTTATTACATTAACTGCATACATTCAAAGCAAAGACCTATTTAAAATAAACATTAAAATGCATATACAGAAAAGAATTATCCACAGTAAGCACTTCAAAGATCCAAAGGTGTGTCTGATGACTTCCCCAACGAAAGATATTTAAATGGAGGAAGTACTAGGAAACCACACTTGAATGAAATAGCATTTTAAAATACCTATGATATGTTAGTGCACTAATGAAAACTTTAAACAGTGGTTCAGCGTTTAGAAAATGACAATAGCTGCACATTCCTTGGTTAATCAGCTAATCAAGAAAAATATGTACTGTAGTTACATATGTGACATTCCTAAACAAGACTGCTCATGTCAAGTCCTACATGTTGGAGCATACGACAGAAGCAAATGACAGCATAATTAAGACATAATTTAAATATGAGCCCAGCACAAGTTGATGATTTCCATAATTTGTATATTTGGCAAGAATCTCCCATTAGCTAGCTCTTATGTAACATATGACTGCTACTGTACAGGGTGGATAGGACACCTATGTATGCATGTAATACATACACAGTATCCTGTAGGCTTACCTAAATGCTTCTGGCTTAATGGGGGACTCCAGGAGAAAAGCAACCACCAGGACTGGGAGAATGACGAATGCAGCCAGAGACAGCAAAGTGACCCGGAAGACTTTCCCGCTGTATGTGCTGAAATTTAAACGATGTATTCATTTAATAACAATAAAATATAATGTACATGACCCACATTCGAAATCTACCACAATCTGATCCCCAAGCACACACCTGGGTGCTGATATGAACTTGACATAAATGGTTCAATGCACTTTTACAAAGCTTCTCGAGACATTCCCGCAGTTTGTTTGTGTGTGTGTGTGTGTGTGTGTGTGTGTGTGTGTGTGTGTGGATGGTGCTGGAGCAAACTAACACACTGGCCCAAAATTTCCATAGAAAATAATTAGAAGATGATTCTTGTTAAGTGCAGCGATAGTGATGCGAGAGTGATGTCGTGCTGAATATCAGCACAGCACATTGACAATACAGTATGATCTCGAAGGGTGATGTTACTTTTATACAACAGTTCCTCAAAGCACCACTGATTATGAACAGATTATAATTTGTTTGTTTATTTACCCAGTTATTTTGCTCTGCCAATACGTATTCTTCTGTGCCTGGCAGTTAGTGTTACCCTTACTGGTACCGTGTAGCCAAATGGTAAGTAGAATAAATCATTGGAGTGGTGAGCAGTCCTGAAAATCTTGTAAATTTCAGTTTATATTTCTACTTATTCTGCTTTTGATTATCAGCTCTGTTAAATTTCTGATTCTGAGATTGAATCCCAAATAGCGTTAAATAACAAGGAAGTGCGCTAGGGTTTGCAATCACTTGTTCCACACACTAAGTAGTGCCTACACACAATGTGGAGGCAATCTGGAATGACTTATAGGCAGTGTACAAAGTGGTGTTTAAGGGGAAATCGTTATCAGATGTGTTTTCTTGATGAAAGTGCGTCTGTGACTGGTTTTGACTGTGGGTTTTTGGAGGCGGCTGCTTTCTCCTCAGTACTGTGGACTGTACTGACCTACTTTACCCATGGTGCGACCGACAAAAACTACTGAAAAAACTGTAATTAACGATTACTGTGTTACATAAAGTTAAACGCGTTCTAGTGCTGTTACAGTCTATCATCAGCACTCATGGTATGCCTCTGGTCCAAACAGATTACTTGGTCAGAACTAATTGCTGCCAAGTTAACTTCCCTAACTAATAATGGTAAATGTAGTAAAAGAAGCAGGGCATTTTGTACAAAGCACATAAAAACTCTGAAGCCAATTTGCCTCTGGAACCACTCTGTATTCTGTATAAATAAATGCAGGGTGTAAGTCCAGTGCACCTGTGCTATAACATATACACTAATGTAAAGCTAGCAGCCGGCTCACCTCGTGCTTTTGTGCTGGGGTTCCTGCGAGTCGTCTGTTAAAACCTGGGGTCTGTTCAGCTTCCGGTAGCGCAGTCCTTCTGGCTCATTCATGCTGAAATACCTGATCTCCGAGTTCTTGAGCGTTGTGTTGAGAGGAGGTGTATTCCAGCCGCTATAGCTGATAACAATGCAGCAGAACTGGACAGCTCGCGCACACGTTAATGCACTGGGGCGTGCGCTCGCGCCTGGCAGAGTGAATTTAGCAACAACACACGTACACGCGCGCGCACGCACACACACTGCGTCCACTCATTTAACAAAACCGCTAGAATACCGCTAGAGTGAGCTGTGGTCGGTTACGCCATGTGCTAATTTGGACATATTAAAACTTAAAATAAAAACAACTATTTTTCTATAATAAAATACAATGAAGCACGATGCGCTCACACTGGTCATGGTCTCGTTCTTTCCTGGTACAAAATAAATGTAAACATTTCCAAATAAATTATTTATTTATTTATTTATGTATTCATTAAAAAAAATA